>JANIJG010025223.1:0-28247 GCA_024611175.1 Megaceryle torquata | reverse complement strand
CTGCTCTGGCAGGGGGGTTGGACTGGATGATCTTTCAAGGTCCCTTCCAGCCCTTGACATTCTGTGATTCTGTGATACAGAGCTCAAAACCCCCTGCCTAACTCCCAGAGACTATACACCATAAGGCAGATGGGAAAGGGTCACTGTGACTCTTGCTCTCTAAGCCAAAAACAATACAGAAATTGCCTTTAACAGCATCAGTTATAGATGTAGGCCACACTGCTTTCCTATCATCTGTTTGACTCAAGCATTGAAGCTGTAACCAAATTTTTGGAGAATGCTACAAATCCTGCCAGGAGGGCTGTAACTCAGATGCTTACATTACACAAAGAAAGCCAAAAAGATACAATCTGAGAATTATTTCTGGAAACACATGGAGTTAACATGGCTCTTGGTCTTTCTTACCTCTACTTCTTTAAAGGAAAATATTTTAACTTCCCAAATATGTGTTACCTCCCAAAAAAGCAGCATCTTCAGACTAGAATGAAGCAAAGAATGTGTTGCATGTCTCCTATTCCTACATTACTGTATGCATCCCTCCCATCTAAAATGCCCTCTTGAATCTCTGCCTCTGTCAATCTGAATGATCTCTGGGAAGACAAACTTTGCAGGGATCAGTACCACCTCCTGAAAAATTAGTACTTCACCAAGTCCCAGCCCCTGAGAGAAAGTGATGCCTCAGAGCAGTGGAAAAGACATTTGGTAACTGTGAGTCTGCTTGATCTTGTTTGGCACATTTGCCTGCGCCTGAGTCAGGTGCTCTGCAAGTTTTTTGTCTATGAAAACTGCTACGAGTATTAATTTTGCTCTAGAGGAACTAATTGCCCTCCATTCTGTTAATATTTGGTCTTGTGCTGAAACTACACAGGCTCACAGACACCACAAATCAAACAGCTACCACTTAGCAGGGTAGAAGCCAAAGCAAATCAAAACAAATCCCCTTGCATTGTGTCTTCATCAGAAACATCAGCACCTTCTGGAAATTCACGTATCACGACTGGAATCTGGGATTTATTTTGACCTTACAAAAGAAATGTCACATGTTATCTGTGAAGATATCATATCTGTGGAGATATCATATGTTCCTGTGCCACAAGGCAGACCGTCTCTTTGATCTGAATTACTGAAAGCTTCACAAAGCCATACCTTTCAGCTGGCATAAACCGGCATAACTACTGATTTCAAATGAACTAAGCTGATTTATACCTCCCTGAGTGCTGGCCACTATAAACTAACAGATATTTATTAGCTGCTCAGAAATCTAAGACCTGTGTGTCAATTATTCCATATTATTAAAAAAATTAGAGATAATTTATTGAGTAGCTAGCTTGCTTCTATGTTCTTTGAGGAGTGATAAATGCATCGAAGTTACAGTAGTATGTAAAATTTATCTAGCATTTACTAACATAGCCAGTTATTTTCAGTGAAACAAAGTCAAAAGTTGTTCCAAGTTTTTGCTGCAAACTATACATGTGCCAGCACACGACTGGACATGTCTTCAAATCCTTTTAAGATCTGAGTGTGATTTAACTTTTGCTTCTATAACATAAGACAATTTTTTCCTGTCTATTTTCATTTTTTGAAAAGACTCTTGGTACTGACTGATTACACTTAGTATCTCACAGAGTCCGTTGGCGGAGGTCTGTCTGATTCTTGAATACTGTGTCCGCATTTAAATTAGAACAGAACAATTCTGTCCAGTTAGTTTTCAGCTAAGTTTTTCTAATTAACTGCACTTTTTTGAAGTTAATGGCATATTTTTGAAGAAAATTTCTGCTTCTAGCAGTGGTAACACTCAATGTTTAGAATTACTACCATGGATTGGTGTTCAGACCAAGGTCCCTGCTAGATCTTCTGTACCACACTGGGGCGTGCAGAAGGCAAAAGGCTGCAGGTGTGGGAAGGAGAACTTAGTGTCCACCAGGATGCTAAGGTCATTCTCCATGATGCTGCTTTCCAGCGTGTCCACCCCTAACCTGTAGATTTAGGCCTCTATCAGAGAAGCCAAATGCACTGGAAGTCTTTTGTATATTTATTTGCCACATATGGCACTGAGCTGTACAGTACAAAGATTCTTGTTTTACAGATGAAGTACTGAAGTCCAGATCCTGTAAGCTCTTTAGCCACCTAATCTCATTAGAGATCAGAATCTCTGAGGGTCTGTGCCTAAATTATTTGACCTAGGTCATTCAGGATGCTTTCTCTAGAAACAATAGTTCTTCCACAGTTTACAAAGTTTAAATGATTACGGTCTTACATTTAGTCACTGGCAACCTGCCAGTTTGACAGCCTATAAAAAATCACACCCTCTCACAAGGGTTAACTGATGTCCACTGCTTGTTCCTAGCTTTGTTTTTCTTTGAAGAGAGCAAAGTAATACACTTTTCCACAGCTCTTTAGCACCCTCTATTGTTTTCTTTCTCAAATACAAAAGAAAAGAACATATGCCAAGCATTTTCTAAAGCAGCATAAAAATAAGGATCAGTAATATCATAGTGTGTAATCAGAAAACAAGGAAAACAAAGGAACGTTACAGGTAAGTTTCTATACTAATTCGCTGACTCACACAAAAATGCTTTCTTGAAGGCAAAAAGATTTTTGCTACCAATTTGAGCCTATGACTGCAGAAGTTTTGTCTATTAAGACCTGAGTAATGGCTGCAAAATTTAACCTTATAAACATAAACTGAAAACCAAAATACCTAACATTATGCTAGGACAACTATGAACAATGTGAAATAGGTCTGAAGATTTGTTGTGTCCTGAAATTATTAACTTGTAAGATATAAGTCTGTTTTGGATGGTTACAAGAAGTGTCAAATGGATTTGGTTTGTCAGACAGTTATTCAGCCATTGCATGGCTACACATTATTATTACTTGCTATAAACTTCACGGAGGGGGGAACTAAGAAACCCAACACAGAAACCACATTCCCAAAGCAAGATTTAACTTTGAATTGGAAAAAAGAAAAAAGAAAAAAAAAAACCAAACAACTAGAACTTGCCTCCTTTTTCCCTCTTCTGTTTTGAATGTTAACTACATCAGCAGTGGGCTTTCAAGCTTTTTCACTGCAATAAATGAGCTCTCCTAAACTAGAGAACTACATTCAGCAGATGCTAGTTCTTTTTCTCCACATTCTTATACTGGTTTTTTTCAGATAGCAAAGCAAAACAGAGGAACACCATGCCTGTTCTTCAGATTTTTCTTGTACATAACAAAACAATGTTTTCAAGCTACTTTGGCAAGACTGTTCCTAAACTACTCTTTAGGAATCAAATTGGTATCATTTCCCTCCCTCCAAGAACAATTCCACACTAGCATCCCAAATCCCTCACTAGTCCAAAAAGCTTCAATTCCAGATTACTCATCTGTTAAATGCTTGCCTTCTACCGCACTACTATTTTAACTGAAATATGAGCTCAAAAAGCTAGAAATCTCTTCAGAAGCATAACTCAGCTTGTCAAATACAGATATCAGGATAATTAGAACATTTATGTCAAGTTTTTTACTTTCAAGATTTTCTGCCATTGGAGGCAGAAATCTTGCCCAATTGCTTCCCAGGAACATAATATTGAGGCCCCCAAGCCCATGACTCAAGTGTTATCTGATGGTCAATGTTGCATGACCTCAACTCAATACAAGCAGCAAATGCCTTCCTGACTGTAACACATGGTCACAACACATATCAAGCCATTTCATTTTCTGACAAAGCAAAAACACTCAACCTGAAAACCCAGAGGCTGAACATATTACACATTCAAATAAAAATTCCTAACAAACAAGGAAAAAAACAAACAAAAACAACAACAACCAAAAAACCAACCAATCAAACAAACAAACAAACAAAAAAAAAACCCAAAACAAAACAACAACAAACAAAACCTTCCTGCCCTTTCTGGAAGCTGAGTTATGTACAAGCAGCACCATTATGGAGATTTCAAATTTCTACAGACCAAGTGACTGAACAGCCCAACTGTCAACTAATTTAAAATAACAGTATAAAGCCTGTATTTTCCTGAAATGTTTGATGATATCTTAAAATGTACTACATGAAGAACAGTGCTTCTTTTCTCCCACTCCGTCTTAGAGAGGGGTACAGTAAGACTTACAAAGCCAAGTAGTCTATAATAAAAAATCAGAAATTGATATATAAACCAAACAAGTAACACCTGCAGAATTTTCTGTTCCACTCCCTCCCAATACTGTTGATGTCTCAATCACATGAAGTTAAATTACTTCTAACCTTTGCCAATAGATTATGGAATGTCAGAGAATGTGCAGTTTACTTGGCTGAAAGAATGGTGTTAGTCACAGATGGTAGTATCAAGAGAGAACGTGAGGTTGTAACTTGCCTGATATATTTAGGTGTGATGCTCTGTCACTGTGCTTGGCATTCCAAACCAGGCAGCAATGTCCTTCCACATATTCCATCAGTAGAGCACACTTCTCCACTAAACATTAGTATCTCACTTCCATTCTGGCAATAACTGTTTATACATTTAAGTAAACCAATGTGTCTCAGAATCCCAGATAAAATCTCTTTTTCTAGGGGGAATCTCATTTAACAAAAAGGCAGAGATGGAACTACAGCTTGAAAAGTATATGGTCCACATCCATGTAAATGTATTTGCACTAAACTGTTTATACTGTGCCAACAGCAAGTTGTCCACTTTTCAATACGTAATACACATGCTGAATTTGTAGAAAGCTGTTTCTAAGAAACATTCTCCAAAATTAACAGATATTTTAAGGAAGGCACCAAGTAGTCAATGAAATATATAATTGCTTGGGACACATCCTAACAGGTATGCTTAGATCCAACAAATGTGATCCTGAAATGAAATTCATCAGTATCTACCACTCACCACCCTCACTATTCATTACTACGGTGGATGTGCAGCACAGACTGACAGAAAAGAAGCTCCCTCAAAAATGGAGAGGAAAATTTCCCTTTTCTCCCTGGTTTTGATTTTTTGGTCTAGCTGTTGGAAGTACAAAAAAGTTGAAAACTGCAGAGCTCAATATCGCCGATACAATCTGGTGTCTAGGATAGACACAAAAGCCTGGTGAAGATGTGGTCCTGCTTACCCTCCCCAGAAGAGATGCCTTTTGATAAGATTCATCAGCTCAACTCTGCTGAGTACTTTCCTGGGAAATTAAGCTTGTGATTGCAATTATATTTTAGAGCTATAGAGTTTAGTGCATTTATCACTGTCAATCTTAAAGAATCTGTGTATGTTGCATATGAATAAACCATACTATTCATGCACTCAGCTGCTTCTTTTTAATGCTGCAAGTTATTCATGCATCTGGTGTTGGACTCATGGCAATAAATTGTCATATCTATTAAGAGTTAAATCCAAGTGTCACTAGCCCCTTTAATCTCTAAAGACCAGCTAGAACACAAGAGGTTTCATTTCTGACCAAATTCATCCACTGATACATGTAACACTAAGCAAGTAACCAGAGGACATGAGTGACTTCATATACTCTTCAGTAGCCTTTAGTAGGTGTTTCAGTATGTATGTTATTTATGCAAAATTATGTGGTCACAAAATAACACCTAAAATGTAAATCTGTGCCTGAACAGTTTTGGGAGCTAGTATCCCATTGACTCATCAAGGAAGTAGCTTATTGCTCTGGACAAAATTTTAAGTAGAATTAAGCCAAACACATTATAGAATTCAGTCTTATCCCTTTATTTAACCATTTAAGTTTACTATATAGACAGTAGATGATAATTAAGCACAGATTATCTGTTGTCAGAAGTTAAAATAAGTAAGCTTGTTGAAGAGCATATATATGCCGGTGTGCATGCAGCAGGAGTAAACATGACATGGGAGAACAGAGTTGGTGCCAAAGAGCTCACTGAGGAAGAGACAGATCTTTCAGTGACTTTCACAGACAGCTACAAGAAATCAGTTGTATAGTCACTTGCAAGCATTAACACCCACTTTTAGAATACCACCACTAAAAATGAGATTTAAGTATATATTGTATGATAAACCACCACTAAATTCTGTTTCAAGAAAATAATTTGCTAGTCTTCTGAATAAGAAGGATGAAAAGATTGAAAACTGTACATGTATATGGAAGAAGAGTGTCTGCTTCTTTAAGGGTATCTGGTGAAGAACTTTTCAATGCAAAAAACAAAGGGATAAGGAGGAGAAAACCATAAGCAAGAACATAAAACGAAACAAAACTGATGGACACATGACAAGAAAGGCACTCATTGTTGGGCTACCAAGAAACCGCAGGCTTTTGGCTGGGACAGAGTTAATTTTCTTAACAGTAGCTCATTTAGAGCTATGTTCTGGATTTGTGACCTAAAGAGTGTTGATAACACACCCACATTTTAGTTACTGCTGAGCAGTGCTTACACAGCGTCAAGGCCTTCTCTCTCACACTGCCCCACCAACAAGAAGTTGGGGTGTGATACAGCTGGAACAGCTGACTCAAGTGATATTCCATAGCACATGGCTCAGCTGGGGAAAAGAATGAAGGGGAGGGCATTTGGAGTTATGGTGTCTGTCTTCCCAAGTGTTATGCATGATCCCTTTCCTGGAAATGGCTAAACTCCTGCCTGACAATGGGAAGTAGTGAATGGATTCCCTCTTTTGCTTCGAGTGCACATACAGCTTTTGTCTTTATCCCAACCCACAAGTTTTTTCATTTTTAGCCTTCTGATTTTATCCCCCACCTCACTGCAGGGGAGTGAGTGGCTGCATGGGCTGAGCTGCCTACCAGGGTTAACTCACAATACAGGCAAAATGGGACTTTGCAACTGGTGAAGATGAAAACATCAGACTGGGAGGTTAGAGGGGCTGGGTGGAAATGTCAGCTGATGAGGCAATGTGCAAGGCAAGGGGGAGCAGGAAGGAACAAAGGGAGGGTAGGCAGAAAGGCATATAAAAGGTGTCTGTCACTGCAGTTTGTCCTATCTTATTCTTTCTTCACTACCTCTGCACAACCTCCCGCTCTATCCTGTATCTATGTGCTGCAAGTACTAGGTGTCAGCTACAGGGGAAAACAGCATGAGTGGGATTGGTGCCAGCTACTGAGTCACATAGGGGGTGTAGGTGCCCCAGGGCTGTGGAGTCAGCTACTGGAGCATGTGTGGGGGTCCCAGCCATCAGCAAGTGGGGTGGGAACAGTATGTATCACAAAAATCAACTACTGCAGGAAGACTCGCATGAGTGAGGCAGGTGTGGGGCTTGGTGTAACTGGTGCTGGCTGAGGCGTGTGTGTGTTCTTCAAACTGTTCGCTGTCGAACTTGAAGCTGGATGAGCCAGTAAGTACAGGGACCTAGGTCAGGACTGGGGTATTATGCAGGCAAAGGGTCCGTGCTTATATCCAGAGGGACCAATGAGTATGGCATGCCTGTGGAACAAAAGTGTGAATGCTGCAAGTTTGCATGAGCAGCAACCTGGCCCAGCAGGCAAATAGGAAACCCATGGGGCTGGTAAGAAGGCCAAGATCTAGGCACGGGTACTCGGTGGACAGTGCCAATATTCAAGGAATCTAAATATGTCTATGTGCCTGCAGTAGTGACCTTCTGTCTGACAGATGAAGAGAAGAAGCGGATGTGGCCGCCTCTGCTTGCTTTATATGGGTCCTGTATGTAGATGTAGTTGAAGGCACAACTTGTCTGCAGCAGTCTGACCAGCCATGTCAGTGCCCTGTGTGTGTCTATATGTGTCTCTGGGACACAAGCTCAGCTTCACTGTTAGTTTAACCTGCAAATGGGAAAGTAGCAGCTACATTCCTCTGCCCAGGACAGACACAACCCTGTACCCACATACTTGAGGTTGGGATCCAGTAACTGTGCAGTAGGAGTCCTGGGCCAGAGCTGCTGGAGATGCTGGCCACCCCTAGCATCCTGTAACAGAAATGTGCATTAGAGCAAAGCACTGGAGAGAAGCTGGATGGTGTTAATAGTTATTTTGCAGTCATACCAGTGGCTTCTAACTCCATTTTGTCTTGGTGGCTTATGCCACAACAAAAATATTCTGGCATAAGCAATTAATTCATCATGTAGATCATGTATAATCAGCTAGGGCTGTTAATAAAAACTATTTCTTCTAATTACTGCTGTTAGGAAGCAAGGAAGAGAGAGCCTGCTTCAGGAGTGAGGAGGCAGGAGCCACAGTGCAGGCTATGTAGCACCCCTACAGCTAGGACACCAGCCTGCAGAACCTAACCCGGGCAAGCAGAGACAGATGCTGAGAGTAACAGCTCCCATCTGAAGATGATCCAGATAATCCAGACATCAATTCAGAAATATGGCTGGGCCCAGGCCCACCTACAAAATAAATTAGGGGAGTACAAGATGCTACAACCTGATCTTAAACAGGATGTGTGGGCCCATGGACAGGGCGTTGGTGGGTGCTGGTGCTTGGTAAGGCTACTTAGGGGTATTAGGGCCTGATACTGCCCCCTGAGCTCTGACAACTGCATTCACAGATGACAGAAGGTTTAAACCTGAGTAAGTATTATTTTCCATCTCAGGAAAAGAGGGGATCTGAGCTCTACCCTTTTGCTGTATTTACGTGGGAAGGATAAGAAAGTACTGGGGCTGGAGAGACTTCAACTCCGTTGGCCTGTCTGGCTTCCTCCCCTCCAGAATATGAAATGGACATCTCAGTGCATACTCCTGACCTGTAGAAGCATTCCTCCCAGTTTTATTTATTTTTTATTGGTTTGTTTTAAACATTTATTTATTTTATATGTTGTTATACATATATTTAAAAATATATCTTTTATATATTTATTTTACTTTTTTGTTTAATCACAATGAAAATTTCTGGTCTTGTTTTTAAAATGGCAATCACAGAGCCTGCATACCTGAGAGGCTATTATTACTTCTTCTTTGCTATACCAGAAAAAGCCATTTCCATCAGGTTATGTAAAACACATTTTTCAAAGAAGAAAATTAAAATATTTCAAAGCCTACTTTCATAGTGCATACTCTGTATCATACTCTGAGAGTTCTTCCCTCAGGAGAAAAAACATGACTATTTACCACATACCTCTTACCATACAACTGCTGTGACCTGCTGTACAGCTATTTTCATCTTACAAAGACTTTTTGGGTAATTGCAATTGCTCATGGAAACCAACAGCATTTACAAGATCCCTTCCATTTAGTCTGATGGAAATGGTGGAAAAAAGCAAAGAAGTGTAACATTCCCAAGCCACTACCTCTTCTACATCCTTCTCCTGACCACTTGCATCTGCAAGAACAGAAAGATTGATTCCCTTAACTTCAGTGCCTCTTGGAAAAAAAAACCAAAAAAGTGGAGACACACAAAACAACCAAACCAAAACCAAATACTGCTGACCACAAGAGCTACAGTCTAGCAGAAACTCCCAGACCCATTTGGCAGCAAAGATTCACTCAGTATTTCTAAAACAAAAAGTTTCACAAGATATTCAAAACCCTGTAAAACACCAAAGGCTACAGGGAACGCTGCAGGATAACAAATACAATCACACATGGAGTAAGGAGGAAAACGCCTCAGAAGAGAACCAGTAGAAGCAGAGGCAACACTCCTGTCAGTGAGACTTAGTCATGCTCTTGGCTGCCCAGTATCAGAGCCTAGATGCAATGTCTGATGCCATGACAAGAAGATTGTACAACACTTTCCATCTGGAAAGGGCAAGTTACGCACAGATAACTTGCCCTGTATTTCACACCAATTGCTGTGTTCACATATGTCCTCAAATGACATTTATTCTGTAAATAGAGACCTTCACTGCCCACATTAACAAGGTAATTCAGACTGTTTATCTTACCCTCCCAGGCCAAGAGCTAAATGCATCAATTCAAGCACTAACAGAACTACTGAGGTATGTTGGAGCAAGTCAGAAAAAAAAGATACAACCATGTACAAACAAATGCAGCTGAGCTGTTGGTGCTTCTTAGCATCTGCTACATGTTCGGAGCTGAAGGAAGCTACTCAGCCTCAGACATATTTCTGCTGCACAACATGCAGCAGCATCAAGTGCTTACTGTATACATATGTAACTGCTGGAACAGAAGTCAATCCAGTACCACCTCAGGAGGGCTGTGCTAGGCAAATACCAATCTGTCAACCTTCCAGAAGGCTCTCCTACTCAATGGAGGTATGACAGCTTGCTCAGAAATCCCTTAACCTGGAGCTGCATTGTCTAGTACTGAATATACCCAGCAGCAGCTCTACATGTCCATTCTATCTTCATGTTTGTCAATAAAGAAAAAAAAAAAAGGTATTAACATTGCCTTCCCCACAGCTCAAAGCATCCCCAAAAACCATACAAATTGCAGTTTTGCTCCCCATAACACTTAAGACATGCTAGCTACTCAGCACTGTCTTCCATTGCACGTAACTTTTCACAAAAATTGCCTTCCGGATGAGGAGATATTTTGAGTCATTTCAAAAATATGGAAATAATGTCCATCCAATCACTGAATCTAACAGTGTATCACATGAGACTACTCCAGCAACACATTAAAGTTGTGGAAAAGTCCTCAGATTGGAAAATAACTGAGATGTCAAAACATTCAGACCAGCGCTGGAATAAAATACTGAAGTGAAACATCCTCTTGGAGCAAGATGAAGTGGACAATTCTTTTACTTACAATATCTGTAAAAAGAAAAAAAAAAGATTTAGCTTAAAGCAGGAAAAATACTTTAAATTTACATCTTCTACAGAATGCCTTCATAATATGTTTCTACTGCTCCTGATGGAAAGATGACTACACATATCATCCTGTAATATTTAAGTCCTTGAGGGTCTATGAAGCATTACTGGAAAGTCTATGAAAGCTGGTATCAAAAAGGAAATATGTAATGCATAGGCCTATAATGCTACACCCATAATTTAAAACTTTCTTGGGAAATTCTTATCATCTACACTAAACCATAACACACAGATTTTGATAACTGTATGCTGTTCTCAGAAAAAGCATACAGTTATCAAAATAAGATATAAAACCCTGCATAAGCTTCTGCTAGAAAGAACATACAATCTCTGTGGTTAGAAACACAAGCTGCATAATAAGCATTTTGTTATTAGAATCAATTTGGTGATGAATGTAAGAAAGCATCTACAAAAACAAAACAAGTCATGGTTTAGACCAAGCTGAGAGCTGACCACCACACTGCTGCACCCCTAGCCCCCAGATGGGAAGGAGAAGAGGAAGAAAAATACAAAACCCCATGGTCTGAGATAAGGAGAAGTTAATGTAACATGAAAGGAGAACTAACAACAACAGTAACAGCAATGAAACAATGCACAAAATGAGCTACACAGAACAAACACAGGAGCTGCCTCCTGAACCAGTCCCGACCACCAGCCTGTGCTTTGCTCAGCTCACCCCTCCCTTATATATTGGGCATGCCATCAGTATGGTGTTGGATAACCCACTGGCTGGTTAAACTGGCTATCTTGGCTGTGGCCCCCTCCCATCTTCTGGTGAAAAATAACCCCATTCTAGACAAACCCAGGACATTATCCACCCCTTATTCTATACCATCCACGTCATGCCACCAGAGCTTAACAATTAACATCACACAGTTTAATTCACTGGCTGTTCTCACAGAGAATTAAGTTGCCTTGGAGTACACATCAGACTTCTCTATCCCCTGCATCACTCATGAGGTGCACCTAGGTCCTTGAACAAAAACAATCCCATGGATGGGTTTTCCTTTACCTGAAGCAAGACTAACCCAGACCATCTTCCCTAACATGTTCTTTATGTGCACTACACAGACTTCTACATGTGGCAGTTTTGACTGGGCAGGGTCAGCTTGACTGGCAGATCCTCTTGTGTTAACTAATCAGGTGGCCTTTGCTACATGTGTGTCCTAATGTTTGAAGGTTCCACCCCCCACTGCTTTCGGTGTAGTTTTTAACTGTCCATTGTATCGTTCAATCTTCCCAGAGGCTAGTGCATGGTAAGGGATGTGAATAGCCCCACAGATGCCCAGGCTTCTATGAGGCTGTTTCAGAAATGAGTCCTGGTGTCTGACTTGATTCTTTTGGGGGTGCTATGTTGCTGTAAAACTTAACTCTTCAAGGCCCCGCATGGCATCCTGTGCAGTGACGCAGGGCACTGAATACACTGCCAGCATGTGGCACTTGCTTTGACGGGTTTGTGGGAGTGCGATAAGTCAATCGGCCAGGCCTCTCTGTATTTATATTCCAGCCATCATCCTTACATACAACTGGGGCTTTACAGAATCATAGAATGCCTTGGGTTGGAAGGGACCTCTAAAGGTCATCTAGTGCAACCTCCCAGCAGTAAGCAGGGATGTCCTCAACTCGATCAAGTTTCTCAGAGCCTCATCAAGCCTGATCTTGAATGTCTCCAAGGATGGAACATCCACCACTTCCTAATTCCAAAGTTTCACCACCCCCACAATAAAGAACTTCTTCCTAACATTCCTATCCTTTAACCTCTTGATTTGCTTGATTGCAGCACATTTCATGTTCATGGATGACTTCTGCAATAGTGTCCATGGTCAAGTCCACCCCTTGATCTTAAGCCAGTCTATATGTTGCATCTCTTCCTTGATGGCCTGAGGTGTCATTGGCCCACTGAGCTATAAATAATTCACCCTTATGCTGCCAGTCCAAATCCACCTGAGCCACTCCAATCTTGATCCACTGACTGGTTGTTCTGATGTTCTTTGGTAGCCTGACTCTTGGGTACATGGGCATCTGCCACATACTTTCACAACCAAATTCTCTGTCCAAGCAGGAAAATCATGCCGTAATCAAGCAACCCAGATGGGTTTACCTTTGTGCTGCCAGTTGCTCTACTTCCACTGCTGTAACCACCGCTACAAGGGCATTTGCCACCATCCATGGGTCAGTATAGAGATTGCACTGGCCAATTTTCTTGCTTAGCAATATCTTAACTAAAAGGCTGCACCTGCAGGGAGGAACAGACAGGACAGGTGACCCTAAACTGACCAGTGAGAGGGACAGATCTATTGGAGCATATCCAGACGAGGACAACAAAGATGATCAGAGGACTGCAGCACCTCTCCTGTGAGTACAGAATGAGGGAGTTAGTTCTGTTCATCCTGGAGAAGAGAATGCTTCAGGAAGTCCTTACAATAACCTTATAGTACCTGAAGAGTGCTTACAAGAAAGCTGAAGAGGGACTTTTTGTAAGGGCATGTGGTGACGGGACATGGGGCAATGGTTTTAAACTAAAGCAGGGTAGATATAGATTAGACATTAGAAAGAAGTTCTTTACTGTGAGGGTGGTGAGACACTGGAAGAGGCTGCCCAGAGAAGTTGTGGATGCCTCATCCCTGGAAGTGTTTCAGAGCAGGCTGGATGAAGCTTTGAGCAACTTGGTCTAGTGGGAGGTGTCCCTGCCCATGGCAGGGGAGTTGGAACTAGATGATCTTTAAGGTCCCTTCCAACTCAAGCCATTCTGATTATGGTGGGACCTCCTTGGCACGTGTCAACTCCTCCTCTGGTAACATCCCAAAATCTTTGCCCTCTGTATGTGATCACTTACAAGACTCCTGAGCAGATGGAGCTCCCTTTGTGAGCCCACTATATTACCAGTGCAACGCACTTACTCCACATGCCATCAGTTGCATGGTGTGTAGAGGAAACCTTCCCTTTGAACATCCAGCCCAGCACCAGCAGTCAGGGTGCCAGGAGGAACTGTGCTTCTGTGCCAACCCCTTCCAAGGCAGCTCAAATTCCTTCATATGCTGACAGCATCTCTTTTTCAATTGGAGTGTAATTGGCCTCAGATCCTTTGTATCCCTGAATCCAAAACCCTAGAGGTTGGCCTCAGGTCTCCCCGAGTGCTTTCTGACAGACTCCAGGTAGGACCATTCTTCCTGGCTGCAGTGTAGAGCACATTTTGAGTATCTTGTCCTGCCCAGACTGGCCCAAGGGCTACTTCATGCGCAATCCCCTGTTTATTTTGTTCAAAGGCTTGTTGCTGCTCAGGGCCCCATTTAAAATTGTTCCCTTTTCCAGATCACTTGGTAGAGAGGGATCACAATCTGTATTTCCTTCTTATTGTTCAGCGGGGACATATTTATCTTGTTTATCACACGCTTTGGGATCTGGTGATGTCCGTGTTGCCATTTTATTCTTAAGAACTGAATTTCTCATGCAGGTTCCTTAACCTTATTTTGTTCTATAGCAAGTTCAGCCTTCAGAAGGATTTCAATTATTTTCTTCCCTTTCTTGAAAAATTCTGCAGCTGTCGCCCCCCATGATGACACTGTCAATGTACTGCAGGTGTTCTGAAGCTCCACCTTTCTCCAGGGCAGTCTGAATCAGTCCATGGCAAATAGTAGGGCTGTGTTTCCACCCCTGGGGCAGTTGATTCCAGGTGTACTGGATGCCCTTCCAAGTGAAAGCAAAATGTGGCCTGCACTCTGGTGCTACAGGAATAGAGAAAAATGTATTATCAATATCAATCATGGCATACCACTTGGCTGCCTTCGACTCCAGTTCGTATTGAAGCTCTAGCATGTCTAGCACCGTAGCATTCAGTAGCAGTGTTACTTCGTTCAGGCCATGGTAGTGCAGTGTTAGTCTCCATTCTCCACTAGATTTTTGCACTGGCCATACAGGGCTGTCAAAGAGTGAGTGAGTTTTGCTGATCACCCTTCTGGCTCTCTAGTTGGGGAGTTAACCCTATCCTAGCCAAAACCAGGACAAAACCCAATACAAAAGTGTCAGTAAATCCGTTTCTCTGCTAGAAACTAGAGGCTTTAAGACTTTCAAGAAAATAATACCTCAAAATAGTAACTTCAAAGCCAAGAAAAGAATACATTCCTAATTAGTCAGTCTCAGTATTCAACTTGCTACTTATAAAAGGGCATGGCTTTTTTTTTTTTTTTTTTTTAATTCCCCAAATGCCTACTGCCTAAACCCAGAAATATTCAAGTCTTCAGGTACAGTAAAAATAGTCAAGTTTCAAACAGACAAAACAGAATATATACTGTTCTGCTGAGAATGCAGGTATGGCAAACATCCCTCCTTAACTGGAGTTTGCAAGCAGAGCTGTTGAACTTACTGCACAATGCTTTTGTGGGATTGACCTGCTGTCCAGCAAGCAGCTGCTGTAGCTTCCTGATATCTATGCGTGCCTCAGCCATGCTTTCCAAATCTCTGCCTTGAGCAGAACTGTGACATTCATCCTCTGGTGCTAAATGTATAAGAACAAAACAGACAAAACATCAGAAGGAGTTTCAACACCTATATACTGAACAGCTGGTACACGTTTTTTCAGAAACAGCAGTGGAAGGAACAGCCAGCCCGTTTTTGTTTTCCTACAAAGTCATTAACAATACTGGAAGATTTCCTCCACAAATATGAAATAGGGATTGGCCACTTTTCAAGGTTTCATTTGAAGACTTCAAAGCACTTGATGCTATTTTATAAGGACTAACAGATGGTAAGTATTGTTATCAACATCACAGTTAAGTAATGAGATCAGACAGACACAAGAGGCAACAAACAGGAACACTTACCCCAAGGAGGATTCCCCAAGTCTTTAAACTGTGTTGTTACAGATACTAAGTCATTTTCTATTTTCAAGTTCATTTCTCCACTCATATTTGCTTCAATCACCTGCAATACAATCAATCACAATTTCAGACAAGCCACTACAGCACTGCAGAATTATTGAAGCATAAAGTGCAGCTTTGTTCAAATACAAGTTTTCAGAAGCAATTCAGTGCCTTCACAGCTCAACCGTACTTTTTGAACATAGTTTGAGCATTTGAAAATTCAGCTACAAAATGCCTTTCTCATCATTCCTCTGTGAATTATGCTACACAAAACATCCCTGAAATCATGAAAAGAAATTAAATTGCTCTTCAATATTTTTAGAACAAGTATTGTTTTTGGGAAGTTCATGTCCAGGAAAAGGCTTTAGGAGTGACTGAAGCTGGAGAAATGCAAGGTTTCCTGCATTTCCATTCAGTTTTTCAACAAACAGAAATGCATCTATACAGTTCATAAGACAAACACAGAAAATGGGATGTACCAAGAGCTAACTTGCAGCTGCAGTGGTGTTTTCGAAGACTTAAAACCAGACAACAGCTGCAGCAATGCAAGCAGGACTCAAACTCCTAGAAATCCTGGGGAAGTGCTGAAAGCTTTCCAATTCCATCCTGACAAAGTGTCAAACTAGAAACAGACTATATATGCTCTTACACAAATCCAAAGTAGATCGGAGCATTCCTAAAGCAACATCTAAGCACTTAATTTCTGTGATTAGAAGAATTCTTAGTAATTTTAAAAGCGGGTCATATTACAACCACAATCTTCTACAGAATGGGAGATGCCCACAGATGAATGGTCGCAAACAATGGCCAAGTACTATCTGAAAGAGCTTCTAAGCTCTTTTTGCAGCACTGTTCTTGACCACTTTTACCACCAGGATGCATCTAGCACAAATATCTAGTTGTGACAATTCAGAGAAATTTCCCATTTATCAAAATTGGTACAAACAGCCCCAAAACAAAACTATTCCAAACCCCTATTCTTACTTAGGAACTTTCATGTCAGTCAATTCTGTGAGCAGCAACAACTGAAAAAACCCCAAACCCCTTTTCTGGCCAACTGTACAGGGCTTCTTTCAATGGAAGGCCCACCAGCACTCCAGAAACCCAGGGTGGACTGGAAACTCACCATGTCAAGAGTCTAAAGCACAGACTGACATCCAAGAGCTATTTCCTTTAAATCCTATCTCAAGTTTACCTAAAATTCATTCATTCATACAGACACCTAATACAACACTCAATAGGCATTTCATTAGTATAATCACCTGTAAAGGTTCCAGCTAGCTATCTGACAAACACAATTTCTCACCAACTCTAAAGAGTGTCTCATAGCAACACAATGCCATGTTCTTCCAAGGATTCGGTACAAAGAGCAGCACTTTCTGGGAAGCCCAGAATTAACTCATCACTGTAAATCCTAACAGAAATCCTATCAGAAATCCTATCCTTCTCTTCAGCCCTTACACACTCTTCAGATACCCTTTAGTTCAATGTCTGACCCATCCCCAAATTATATGCAACACAGAGGCACCATTTTGAGCAACTGGGAAACACACTATATCCAAGATAAAATAAAGTATGTAGGACATGTGCCTGAAGTGCCTCAACTTACAATGGAATTGCTCAGATTCTTCATTCTTTCCACCACACTCTTCATTGTTTTCAGCACTGGTAGGTAAATACTGACCTAGAAAGAGATACAAGAACTGCATTCACACAAATATTTCATGTGTGATGGGGATGTGATGCATTTATTTCTCCCTTCAATTCTATCTTATTTCTGACTTAGTTATCTACTAAGTGCAAGGAGCACAATACGTAACTGAAATCAGCAAATGACTCAGGAACAGGGAATGCTCTCCCATTTTCCCAACAGGCTATTGCTCCAGAAATTGTTTCAGACATACTATCCCAAGTCTGAGTTCAAAATAAACCAGGGACAGGTTTGTACAGATCAGATTCTCACATGAACCCACATCTGTGCTACTGAGCAGTTAATCGTTACTACGGCCAAAAACGAAAGAATGTGATACCCATGGTACTGTAATAGTTTCTGGGATTACATGAATGTAAACCTGAACAAAATATATCAAGTTTCTACTGAGTCTTAAGTCTTCAGAATTTAAATATTTTTAGCTATAAGGGGTAACAGACATCTGTGACCTCAAATAGAAGCACATCTGCACAAAGACTTTTCCTTGCAACTCTGCTAAAAGTCAAAAATGATACAGAGAGGATATTAAAAAATAAGAGTAAACATATATATATATATATACATAAAATTCTGCTAGGCAGGCCATGAATTTCAGAAAGAACAATTATTTGGGCCACTTGCTACCTAAACAGCTGAAATACTCTAAACCTGTCTGGTTTGCAGGTGCTCCTACCTAAAGCAAAGCCAAGCAAATTCTTTGCTCATCCCTTCCTCTACTCTGATTATCACAGCAATGACTGCTAACCACCTGCTCTGTTTTTACAGGTTCTGGACTCTCCTGTCAAAATGGAAGCCATGTTCCATCCCTCTCCAAACCTCTAGCCTCAATCATTCTCTCTTTCACCTCCTCTCCAAGACTGACTGGTAATATACTCCACAGCAACAGCATTCAACTTGCAAACTCCACTTTCCTTAAGGAATATAAAAACAGAAGCTTACATCAAACTCTGGCACACTGGGCTCTCTGAAGTCATTCCATAATCTTCTGGGAATAACCCCCACAGGAATGTCATGTGTCACAATCCTACTGCTGCTTGATAAGGACGGCTTGAGGGAGAAGAGGATACTCTTGCAGTTAAAAACAGGACTTGAATTCCAAATTCAGATTTTTCAGACCCACTCTGGGAAATACTGAGCGCCCCAGACACTCAGTTCCAGTTTTCCATAGGTTTCTATCAGTCTGCTATCAAGCAGACTTCTGTTTTGAATAAAGAAGATGTTGTGAGGTATCAGTCATTATTATGTATAAGCTATCCTTAGAGCTGAAGAGGTGAATTAGCAAAGTGTTAACAACAACAACAAAAATACTTGGAAGACAGCAGTTCAAAATGGAATAGCAGGACAATCAAAAGTAAAACAAAGAGCCAAACTCCTTCACCTAATGGCTTCAATTGTTGATATGGCAATAATCATAGAATGTTAAGGGTTGGAAGGGACCTCTAGAGATCATTGAGTCCAACCCCCCTGCCAAAGCAGGATCAGCTAAGGCATGGTGCACAGGAATGCATCCAGAGGGGTTTTGAAAGTCTCTAGAGAAGGTGACTCCACAACCTCTCTGGGCAGCCTGTTCCAGTGCTTCGTAACCCTCACAGCGAAGAACAATTCACTGTTCCTTGTCCTACAGACAGGCATTACAGAAAAGAGATTGGGTCCTTCCATTTGACATCCACTCTTCAGATATTTATAGGCATTAATAAGGTGCCCTCTCAGTCTTCTCCTTTCAAGACTAAACAACCCCGGTTCCCTCAGTTTTTCTTCACAGGAAAGATGCTCAAGTCCCTTAATCATCCTCATAGCTCTCCATTGGACTCATTCCAGTAGATCCCTGTCTCTCTTCCACAGAAGATTCAGAGAATGAAGGAATGGAGAAAACTAGACATTAGAAAAAGAGTTATCAGTCACAGAGCTTTCATCCTTCAGCCATCTCTTCCTTGCCTTTTGGAAAATACAAAGCTTGTCCTGTGTGGCAGGAAAGGCTAGTGAAATGGAAAATGGCATTATTTTTCTTTATTTAGTTTTCTAGAATTACACCAAACACTATTAAAACTTCTACTTGACCTTAGGAAAAGCACTTGATTTTTAAAACATTTTCTTACTAATGAAGTTAAAAACATGGTCGCACTTACTAGCTCCACACCAACTCTGAGACAGGGACAGTGTTTGTTAGTCAACTTGATCTTCACTGCCTTAGCACTCAGGGCAGTTTTTAATGCTCTCGACAGGTTTTCAGGCACCAACTCCAAATAGATTTCATTGTGCTCTACAGCTACTCCTTCCATCTGAAATTCATCGAAGAAATTCTCCTACAATTTTTGAAAATTGGGAAATAAATTTGGGGGGAAAAGAAAAAAAAACAAAACAAAACAAAACCAAAACGACAGTCAAGTTCTATCAGCCCTTAACCTTAGAACTGCATGTTTACAAGCTTGCTACTGCCTGGCATCACCTGTAGGAATCAAGATAGGCTACTAAAGCATGAAGGCTCATTGCTTCAGATTAAACTTGTTCATTTCAGATCCTCCCCTAACACCTATCAGGCTGACAAGGGGTATGATGTGAGCTACACTTTCATGTCTTCAGTTTTGAGCAAGCCCTTGTGGGCCAGCACACACTGAAGCTTTACACTGAAGCGAGAACCAAGGTAAAGGAGATGTCTAGCTAGAAACACCAGGTTTCTGCAACAAAAAGGAAGTCCTGCAAGAGACAGCATCCTCAGTGACCAGACAGGCCTTGAGAGACCTGGCACATCTCAGGTAAGGCCTACATGTACAAGAAAAGCCTTGTACACCAGATCCAACTGCTTGCTCTAGTTCTCAATGCCAAGTCGTTGTTGAACTTCCCTGGGCTTACCTGACACAGTTCACACCACATACTGACGCCTCCATTTGTAACTTTATTGGAGAGAATGAAATACAGCTTGCTGACTGTAAGGCGCAGGGTGCAGGTCTTGGCTAACTTGGCGATTGTGTTAATGACACCTGGAGAAGGGAGTGGGATATTACAGCGGTAAGCGATTCACACATCTCATCCCAGAGGTACAGAGGAGAAACGTTCAGTCTCCAGGAACGCAGCTCGTGCTGCTGCGGAAGCTCCCAAATACCTCTGGGCGAAGTAAAGCGCCTCACGCTCCCTCCCCCAGGACAGGGCCTCTGGACTTGCGGCCTGGGCCTCACGGCGCCCGCCGTGGCCCGAGTGCCGCCAGCACGCACAACCCTTTCTCTTCCCTTTCCCCGGGAAAGGCGGCTCCGGCCACTCGCCGAGGTACAGCCGTCCTCTGGCCCGACCCCCCAGGCCCCGGCATACTCACGGCTGAAGTGGTTGAGGCAAGCGAGATCCACGATCTTAGCCCGAAATCGCATGGCGGCACACAGCCCGCCACCAACCCCTCCTGCTGCCGCAGCACGCCCGCCGATAGCCGCACGACGAGGGCGGGTCGGAGCAGCAGTCAGTCAGGGAAAGAGCCGCCTCTGGCCGACAGGCTCGACGCCGGAGCAGCCAATACAGTCGCTCTCCTGCTGCGCGGAGGCGGGCCCTGAGGCGGAGGCGAACCCTGCAACCCGGCACCGGTAGTCCCTAGAAGCAGCGTCGAGAAACAGCCAGAGCAAAACCTCTCAGCACCACCAGGACGTATCTGTAACTCCCCACATCTGCATGGGTCCCCGCCCTGATGTCTCAACGAATTTTCTTCTCCAAATCCAAGGGGCCCCTTTGCAACAGAAACCATCAGACTGCAAATTTACCCAATCCCCTCATCCAGTGATTTAGATACTAAATAGACAAGCCCAGATACTGAGCCCTGTGGAACACCACTTGTGACTGGCTGCTAACTGGACATTACACCATTCATCACCACTCTTTGGGCCTGGCTATCCAGCCAGTTTTACACTCAGTGAAGAGTACACCTGTGCAAGCCATGAGCGGACAGTTTTTCCAGGAGAATGATATAGGAAACAGTGTCAAAGGCTTTACTCAAGTTCAGGTGGAGAACATCTACATTCTTTCCCTCATCCATTAAGTGGGTCACCTTGTCATAGAGGATATCAGGTTAGTCAAGCAAGACCTGCTTTTCATAATCCATGCTGACTAGGCCCAAACCCTTTGCTGTCCCTTGATTGCTCAGTATGTGTCTCATGACGGCACTCAAGGTGATCTGCTCCATAACCCTACCTGGTATTGAGGTCACACTGACAGGCCTGTAGTTCCCCAGATCCTCCTTCCAGCCCTTCTCATAGATGGGTGTCACATAACCTCCAGTCCACTGGGACCTCCCCCGTTAGCCAGGACTGCTGATAAATGATTGAAAGTGGTTTGGTGAGCTCTTCTGCCAGCTCCCTTGGTACCCTTGGGTGGATCCTATCCAGACCTGTAGACTTGTGTGCATCTAAGTGGAACAGAAGGTCACACACCACTTTCCCTTGGATTGCGGAGGCTTCATTCTTCTCCCTGTCCCTGTCTGGCACAGTGGGCTGGGTTTCTGGAGAACAACTGGTCTTACTACTCAAGACTGAGGCAAAAAAGGCATTAAGTACCTCAGCCTTAGCCTCATCCTTTGTCACTATGCTTTCCCCCAATAAAGATGGAGATTCTCCTTAGCCCTTCTTTTGCTGCTCATGTGTTTATAGAAACATCTTCTATTCTCTTTTATAGCAGTGCACCCCATTCTAACTGGGCTTTGGCTCTTCTTTCTCCTTGCATAATCTCACAACATCCTTGTAGTCTTCAAGAGTTGCCTGCCTGTTCTTCCAAAGGTCATAAACTTACTTTTTTTTTTTTTACTGAGCTTCAGCATAAGTTCCCTGTTCAGCCAGGTCAGTCTTCTTCCCCCACCCCAGCTCATGTTTTTGCACACGGGGACAGCTTGATAACATTTCTTTGTTATGTCAGCTCTTACAAGAGCACACATAACTTTGGCAACTAAAAAGTTTCCAAGTTCTCTGCAGATACTAATTTTCTCTTTTTCTTTTTAAGGTAGAGATACTGGAGAACTAGTACAAGAATTGGGATTTGGGTAGGGAACAGAAAGCTGGAATGATTGAAATGGGATGCCTTATAACGTCATGCAATGGGAATGAATAATAATAGGGTAGGCATGGGAATTAACATTAGTGGCCCTATGGAAAAGAGATTGCATATGATCAAAGATAATTCACAAATGTAGTGTGATTTGGGGAAAAGGGAGCAAAAATTATAGTGCTGTAGTGTAATAATATGTTTCTTGAGGTATAAAAATTCTGATTCACCTAGCAGAAAAATGGATTCAGATTCTCTCTGTTGCTTCCAGGGTTGCAGTCTGGATTGGAAGAGGAAGAGGAGAAGGACTTAGTAGAGCTTGGCTAGGAAGGCTATCAAAATGGGGCCTTCTTTTGATGGCTTGGTTTTCATCTGGTTGGTTCATAGGTTCTGTTTGCCAAGCAGATATCTGCAGAAGACAACTACATGGGCACAAGATGAAAATTAGCAAGGGGGTGGAAAAGAATCTCTTGGAAGGGGCAGCCTGGGACTTTTTGCTTGCCATGTTGGTCATGGTTTTTTTGAGGATTCATTGAACCACTGCATTACATGGACACGGTAATAAAGGTGAAAAATAAAGAGGAAAAATCAACCATTTAATCTAAAAGACAGTGTTTGCACAAGGACAAGTGTACATGAACCACCTGCAGGTTGCACTCATTTCAGAAAAGCAAAGCTCCAAAGCAGTTTTCAAATGGCAGTAATTCAGAGTGAATTTGGTGAGCTTCAGATTGAGATATTACACAGCTGCCTGCTTGTCATAATAGGAATTTACCTGGTTTGCCTGAGTGGGCTCCTTCTGGGCTCTGTGTTTCCATCTCTGTTTTCTCTGTAGGCTTAAAAGGAAATGCATGTGGCATTAGATATTTTGATTAATTTCTTGATGCTACTCATTTTTATTAGCTGCTTTCCCCTCTGAAACCTGATCATCTGAAGTGTACAGCTCTTCCTGATGATTAACTTATAAGAAATGTTTGACTACAGAGCAAAGATTTGTCGGTACAGTCTGGAAATGTATAGAAACATCTTTTTCTTGCACAGATTTGAAAAACAATCCATAGGTATTTGTTTACAAAAAAGAGAGTCAGGGAATTGGTCCATTCCTGTGTATCTTTTGATTGATTGCATGAGCATGATGATTTTCCACATTGTCCTTCCAAGGGCCCACTGTTGGACTGCGGGTCTTTTTGCTGGATGAAGCAGGATTGTGTAAGAGACAAAGTTGACCACGTTATTTAGTCTGAGGACAGAGTTTCCTTGGCAATTGTTTAAAATCTGGAGTTGCCATTCAGTGTCATGAAGGCTTTCTGCTGTGTGAAAACAGCACATTACATTTTCCAACTAAAATTCCTGAACACATTGGAAGAAGGGTCTCTAGCAAGTATGGAGTAAGCTATTGGAGAAGCTGTAGACTTTTGTTTGCTTACATGAGAAGCTTTCCAGCCTACTTCTTTGGTCCTCTTAGCTACTGAATTGGACTGTGACACCAATGCGGTGTTCTAAAAGTGCTGGTTGATTTATCTCTTTGCCAAGGAGTAGAGGCAGTTACAACAGAGTGCTCAGAGAATGGGAGGAGAAGCTTGGATGGAAATTAAGTCCACCTAGTATTTGACATGCTCCCAACAGGTCCCTTAAAGAATGGAATGACAATTGGTGTGAAGCAGGCATCATGACAAGTTTCTTTGCTCTGTATGTACCAGCTGACTTGTTATGGGAACCCTCCTCAGTTAAATAGCTTAAGTCCTGAAATGGGCAGAGCTCATGGGTAGTATTTATTTGTTCATAATTTCTATTAATCTGAAATGAAATTACAAACATTTAATTACTATTCCCTCCAAAATTACTTTTTTGATACCTTTTTCCTACTGGTAAGAGGAGAGGCCTGAGGAGAAAGGATAAGGAAACACAGCCCTTCATCACATGTAGTTGCTCATACTCTTCTCCATTAATGTAAAACACATGGTTTTGCTGTGGTGAGGGTTTCTAAATGCTTCTTAAATTCTACAGGACACAAGGGAATTAAGTATCTGTTATGGAAAGTCCCTTCCCTAACTATCATATCAATCAGGCTTTATAGGAGGAAAAGTTCTTCTTTATACCTCCTAGGAGGCCCCATTATACCCTGCAATGTAACAAGGTACTGGAAGTTTACTGAAGACTTTGGTATTGTTTATGCTAAAGTAAAACAAGCTAAAGGACAGCCCAGGCCTGGAAAGAAGAACTTGGCTTCCTAGAAGCTTAGAGCTGTCCATGAAATACACCCTCAGGCAAACAAAATAATGGCAGCAACTCCTCTAGTACATCTCTGACACACTCCCATCATCATCTGGCATCATAAAAAACCAACTATCGCAAGACCCACTCCAGGGACGTATGGATCAATAGGCAGCAGGAATGCTGCAGAAATACAGTTGCTTTGCAAAGTTTGACTGTGACTAGTAATCTGTAGTTACGGGTGTTGGCGATTACTCAAATCATGTTGCACCTGAATGCTCAAAGGCTGTAAGAACACCGTGTCAAATCATTATTTGGGGTGCCACAATTTGGCTGGGACACCTCATGTGCATGAATAAATATTTACCCTTGTAATTCTGTACTTTGTGTCCCAGCATTGCTCCTCAGTCAGCACAAGCCACTTGTGAATCTTCAGAACAGCCCTATGGAAGAGAGTTTTGCTTTCCTCAAAAAAATTCTGCAGTTGGATTCATTGTGGTTACACACACACACAAAAAAAGTGCTAATCATAATTAAGTATTTATTTTCTTAGCCTTTGACATTCTCTATCACTTCAACACCCACAGAAAAAAGAAAGGCAGTATGAGGGGCAATAAATAAGGCAATTATTAACAAATTAGTAAAGATGAAATGAACAATAAAAATATTGATGCAAGTACGTGATAAAATCCAGAGCCAGAAATAGTGCAATTAGTAACAACTGAGCCCCAAAAAGGCTCACAGGCATAACATATGTATGATTTCAGCTTAAATTCCTTATTTGTTTCACATCACATCATCGTCATGTGTTTCATATCATGTCATCATTGTACTGTGTCAGCTGTAATAGCTCTAGACCACAATAAAGTCCTACTTTTTACACCTTTACACCTTAGCTTTGCTGCTAGTGTGTGCCAAGGCAGAAGTACTTTCAAGATAGTACACTCCTAACCTATCTGACAATACTACACACCATTCTCTGATGAAAACGTATGCCCTAAATGGGCCAGGAAATTTGAGTGGGAACAGAGGGAAATGACAGGTAGAATAATCCTGGAAAATAGCCTAAAGGTGTAACAGACCAATAAAATATGGTAGCATGGCTCAAATACTGCTTTTTGTAGGAACAGTTTAAAAAGGTAGGTATGTCCAAAAGGAGTACTCCAGCATGAGATACCTATGACTGAGTGTACAGTGGAATACTTCTGCCAATACACCATGCTAGGATACTGACACTCAGAAAAAAACTTGTAGTGCAAAGGCAGCTATACGAGTAAAATAAATTATTTTTTTTGCTAAAATAACATTGCAGCATCCTGTTCATCTACACACAAACAGACATATACTGCTCCCCAATATTTATGACAGGTTACTTTTCCTGAAGTAAATACATGTCTGTCAGGAATTTTTCAAATACCTGACAACACAGCTATGAAGTCAGAAACCTGTAATACAGTATTGTCCTAATAAATAAATAAATAAATTCATGTTTACTGTTTCCTATATTTAGGTACAGAGAAGTGCTAGAGCTGAATATTTTGACTTGGGATTAATTTTGATGTCTAGCATTTTGTCTCAAAGGGCCCTAGATTGCTGACATTAATTTATTAGCAGTTGAGTTTTTTTCATGTCTTAATTTGGGAATATAAGAAGGCACGTAGGAAGTGAAAACTTGAACATTCTCTGATACATATAGTTCAGGACAGGGCACATGGTCAATATCCATATGTGAACACATGAAAGCAAAAATCTGCAAATGATGATAGAAACCTGAAAATCCCTGTTTTAATGGACTAAGTATTTGACGCAAAATAGGATTTGGGTATTTGGAATGCATATCTGGATGAGAAATTTACTTACACTATTTCTGATAAAGGAGAATTATACAAAGTTTTCCATATGGTGAAAATCACTATACTTCCTTCACCTTTTTATGGACATTGACATTTTACAGATCTTTAAATACTGTGTATTTGACACTCTGTGTGGGTAGTGCAAGAATTACTTTTAATATGAGCGATTAGTATTTAACAGAAGCAAGTACCTTCAGGCATTAATGATTCTGATTTTGCTTATTCAAATGTAGTCTAATGATTAAATCAGTACAGAGTAACAATAAAATTAATATCAGGCTCACATTCTGGCACACAAACTATTTTTAGTCATAGTAGCAGAAGATTTTTCATGTAAATGGCTTTGTGGGTGTTTTTGGGGTTGTTTTTTGATTTTTTTTTTTTTTTCTCTAATTTGTTTCCAAATTAGTATAGCTGTAGATTTTTGGTCTGGGAAAGCTCTGTTACTTCCCCTGCAAGTTTCATATACTTTAAATGTCAGTGTTTTATAAAAAATTTAAACACAACAGGATATTCTGTTTGTCATAAGGATGTTTGAGTTGGATGGAAAGTTTTTGCATTGAAACATATGGGATCCTTTCCTCCCATTGTTCCTTTGCTTTCTTTTATTTGATCTATTTCTCATTCATTTTCTTTACCAGATTTATTATCAATACTTTTGTTGTCAACCTTTGCTTAGTTTTGTCCTTCCACTCTAGATACACTGTGCTCATTTTAATGCAAGAAAGGTAAGTAAAGCTATACATAAAATGTCCATAGTTCTTCAGAATCGCCAAAATGCCCAGTGTCCCAGATACCATACATATTTGAACCGAGTCAAATTAATTTCTACAGACCGTTATTGGAGAAAGCCTTCATGATAAACACCTGTATTGGTGCCTGTTGTACACAGGTAGAACCAATACTACTAGCCAATTATGTCAGTGAAAAATGTTTATGTTAAACTCACATAGGTCACTCTGATATCCAGAATGCTAGCTGTTGTATCTACAACTGACATCAATGGGCAAGACACTTTGCTCTCCATGGTTTCACTTGAGAGTAAAGAACCTCTCAAAGAGCTAGGAGACTGTGCTGGTAGTCAGTCTTTGAAAAGGCAGAAGAAACCCCAATGCATATTAACAACAGCTCTTTGCACCAGACCATACCAGCAGCAGAAATGACATGAGTTAAATGACCCAGACTACAGTACTTGCAAAGGCAACACCAAAGAAAAACAAACAATAATGCAACCAAAGCCACTGATCACTGATGCTGGCAGAAATTAAGTCTCGTAAGGTTTTGTCTCACATAGTTTGAAAGAATAGTTGTCAGCAATGGTTTTCTTGGTGCTGAGTTATGACCTGAATACTAAACATTAGTCTGTAGCAATCATCAAGGCCTCCAGAGATGTAATGTGCTGGACTCCAGGAAAAAAGAAGAAAAAAAAACCCGCACGTAAGAACACTAGATGGTTTGTAAGGAACTTCTCATTTGGTCTTTCTTAAGCTAGTAGTTTTCAAAGGTGTCAAGGATAAAGGAGAATGATCTGGCCCAGATAAAATGATCCAGCCCCCTGGATCTGAAGACTTAATCCTTCTGCCATGAACTCCACAACTTGGAAGCTACTATGCTTGTCTGTGACAGAAAAGAGCAATGGAATTTCTGAGGCACACTGTTCTAAGCTGTGACAATACAAATGTGTCTGGAATGAAAGTCATAAGATGGAACATGACTATCACAACTTCTACAGAAAGATACAATTGAAATCAAAATAAAATCAAAGATTACAGACTAACTCTGGTGGCATAAGTGAACAATGGATGTGTGCACTAAGAAGTTGCTTCTATAAGTAATCAATAGTGTAAAGCAATATGATCACAAAATATTTATACAGTATTTTGTATAAATTGTATAAATATACAAAAATGAACAAT
>JANIJG010025221.1:0-13511 GCA_024611175.1 Megaceryle torquata | reverse complement strand
AGACACATGCCACCTTTTTTATTCTCTTCCATTATGATGAAAATGAAATCCCAGGGGGGGTAGAGAAAAGGGGGGAAAAAAGAAAAAAAAAAAGAAAAAAACAACCCACATTCAAAAAAAACCCAAAACAACCCCCAAAACAACCAACCAACCAACCAACAAAAACAAACCCAAAAAATCCCAAACCGAATACCAAAACCACAACACCATGAGATTTCTCCTCTTGGGAGGGGGTCTCAGGTGAATAATACTCAGATCTTTGTCCAAAGGGCACTCTGAACCCATGTAGATATTTTGAAGCAGGCAGTGGGATGTGCTGGTCATCTGCAAAAGCTCCCACATGGTGAAGGGCTGACAGGTGTTAACTGGTCACCATCTTCAGAATTAGGGAGAAAAGGGGTTTAGCCCTAATACTTCCTAATTTAGAGCAAGGTCTTAAAACTAGAGGAGTGCTTTCAACACACAGCTGCTGTCCAGCACATCCCATTGTAGCCTGTTATTTCCCAGTTTAAAATCATGCTTGAATTCCTTTGTTTTTCTGGCAAATCCACTTGGGATTCAGCTACTGTTGCTCTGCTTGCCAATCCCACCCATGCTTCCCAGGGTGACCTCTCACTTCAGATGAGAAAGGGCCTTGAAGGAACGGAGGAAAACATCTTGCTGGAGCCCAAGCTAGCGAGCACTGCCCGGCTCTCTGGGCATCTGACTCTCCACCGGAGTCCCTGCAGAACAGGGCTCTGATCAAGGCCCACCAAGTATACTCCAGAAAGCATTTGATGCGGGGAAATTGTGTGAGTTGATAAAGAAGTCGATAACGGTGTGTGTCTGAAGTGGAACTTAAGCTAACTGCTGAAAACACTTTGAAAAGCACTGACCACAATTAAGCACTTAATCAGGAGAGAGCTGCAATTTTCTGAAGGCTCAAAGAAGAAAAATCGTCAAGTACAGATCCAGAGATATGAAGGAAAATGTCTCTTTGGCAATTAAGATCCATTCTGCTCAAAGGCTGAAAATGGTATCGTTGAATTACTTTTGTTGCACAGTTGATATGCTGAGTTATCTAAAATGTAAACCATTGTGACTAAAACACCACTCCATGAGTAAAACAGCTTCTGTTCAGATGTTCCTCAGCTCAGCGAATTGGCTTCTGATGGTATCTACTTTCCTGTCTTTAAAATAACATTTTCAATTGACTCTTTTTCCTCCCCCAGGAAAATTAAGTGCTGGTTGGAAGGAGCTATGCAAACACAGCAAGGGTAAGAGGTTTTCCAGGACCTCTTATGTCTGCATGTAGATGCAATGCCTACCCCAGAGCTGATGTACAACCCCTTGAGGAAAGGGTTGGTTGTCCCATGGGAGAAATTACCAGAGTACCTGCCCCACTGTTTCTTTGGAGGCTGGCCCATCCTCTGTGCTTCACCCAGCAGGTGGCTTTGGGTTGACTTCCCCCCCTTTATCAGGTGGGCACCTGTGTAACACAATGGCAGATTCAATTGTTCAAGCCAGTGACATGGGTGGGTGAAGAAGCCAAATCCCCATCCGTATGGTGCTGAGAGGTTGAAGGGGAAGCTTGGGTGGCTGCAGCCTCCTGACCCATGGTCCCTGCTGAGTTTGCAGTTAAAGGAGTGTGGTCACTATTTCCCAATAACCCTTGAAGCCCCCATGGATCACCCTACATCACAGTAAAGGAAGGGGAGCCGGTGTGGCCCATAGTGTTTCCCAGCCTGTGGCTTTGGAAAGGCTGTACAGATTTGGCCTCCAAGGGGGCCATCTTGCTCCATGACCTCAAATAGCACCACGGGAGGTTTAGGTTGGACATTACGGAAGATTTGTTCTCTGAAAGGGTTGTGAAGCCCTCACCCAGCCTGGCCAGGGCAGTGGTGGAGTCCTCATCCCTGATGGGGCTTTAAAGCTGTGGAAATGTGGTGCTGAGTGATGTGGTTTAGTGGTGATCTGTCAATGCTGGTGGAATGGTTGGTCTTGATGGTCTTTTCCAATCTAAATGATTCTATGGAAAGCTAACCTGTTTATCTTGCAGGAATCTGCCAGTGGTCTACTAGAAGGAGGGGTTCCAGCCTCTACAGGTGGCTGCAGTCAAAATCTCAGTCTTGATTTCACATTTGAGGAATCTCTTTGGAAGGTGGAGCCCATGCTAGGAGGAAGATGTTATCCAAAGTACTCCACAATGTTGCTGCTAGCAGGTATTGGCAGGAGGAGTCTGCATACAACCCACCTTGGCAGGAGTTGGAGACAAGACAAAGTCATGCTGACAGACTCGGGTCTGGAGCTCTCTGGCCAGCAACAGGAGAGGATGATGTGATGCCTCCAAGAGGCACCAGAGTGCTGTCATAGGTAGGTCAGACACAGTCACATGTGTGTTGTGGTGGAGGACAGCACCCTGCAACTGCACTGTGCTGACATCAGAGATGTGGCAGGTGCTGCCACCAGTCAGAAGAGAACTGGCTTGGAGGGACGCTGTGCTGAAATGGCCCCTGGATGTCTGTCCTCTCCCTTGTGTCACAGCCACATCTGGAATCTGCTAATGATGAGTGCACCAGGAAAGTGGCTCTGGTAAAAAGAGGGACAGGTTCCCATTGCCCCTAGGTCATGCTGAGTTTGAAGGGCCTTGTGAGGATGGTTTTGGAAGAGCCTCAGTTTTGCAATCCAAGTGTCAGCTGGGTGTCAGTAGCAAGTCACACTGGGGACCCGGGTCCAGGACATCAGTCAGGAGTGGTACGTAGGATTACCAGGAAGGCACATTCTTTCCACTCAGATTATTTTTCTCCTCCCCAGGGAGCTGTTGCAACAACTGAATTGTTGCACACCCAGCTCTGTTGTGTGAGTGTCTCTGCTCTTATCCTCTATAACCCCAGCATGCTGATAGCAGATCTCCAACAAGTACCACTGGAAGTACTTTGTGCTGTAACTGCTGCTGTTTCCACTTATTTTACACTTGATTATAGATGATGTTGTAGAGTTTTATTGTTGGTTTCTTTTATTTTTGCATCTGTGACTTGTCAGAACTCCTTGTTACATCTCCAAGTGCCGATAGATGTGAAGCCTACATCCATCAGTCACTTCTTGTAGCTTGTCTTCCTTTAAGAGCCTGATTCAACACCTCCTGAAGTCAATGTGAGTCTTTCCATTGACTCCAGTGGGTGTCAAGTCAAGCTCTTCTTCAGGCTGAGATGGCAGCCACTGTCTTTGAATCAACATTGAGTGCTGTACACCTAGAACAACAGGACCCTTATTCATCTTGGAGCCCCGAAAAGCTATTTTAACAATGATAGGGGAAATAATCCCACACAAATTCAGATGAAGCCCTTGGATCATGCCACATCTTGTGTTTTGTGTTTGTTTTATTTTTGAGGGGTGTAGACAAAACAAAGATTACTACAACCACAGGTTATCTTTCTGAGAGCGGTATAGAGCGTGCACCTACATGTGTATTTTTTGTGTAGGCAATTTAGGAGGTGGGAGAAGCCTCAAGTGGCATCTATGATTTAGTAAATACTGAGAAGGTCAATAAACAGTGTGGCAAACTAGATAGTTCTGTGTCTTTTTAGCTTCTCCATTGTGGTGTTCGTCTCCACAGCTTTGTGAAGCGGCATTACGCTAGCACAGCCCACAGAAGAGTTAAGGGTAGCTTCTATCTCATGATGACTAACACACCACAGCCAGATGGAATGGTATAAATCTCTTCTTACACACAACAAAGCCAAAACAAATATTATGAATGATTAAGTGGCAGTCCAAACAGAAGCAGACGTCCTGTGGGCTGAAACGGGAAACCTTGGGTTACAAAACTCAAGATATGTTAATTTAATTTGGTTATATATTTGATGGCTATCTGAAGTGGCCCATGAATAATTGATGGAAACTAGAAAAGCTGTTGTTTGCCTTTAAAATCAAGTTGAAGAAAGTAGAAACTGAATATTTAGGGACGTAATTACTATTTACATGGGTCATGTGGGAGATCCCCACAGCCCACTGCTGTCCCTGGTGGTGACCAGTAGCAGAAGCCAATGGAAGAGCATCTGTGGGATCTTCCCTCAGCCTGTTTTTTCATAAATTAAGTAAAGATAGTCGTGCTCAGTCCAGCCAAGTTATGTAAATAACTGACTCTCTCATACTCACAGGGATGCAGTTGCAGGTTGGGTAACTCATGAATCCTCAGGACTTCTTTCAGAAAGCAGCATGAACTGCTGACCAGCTCCTGCACCACCTCACACAGTCTGTAAGCAGCCAAGCTAAAGAGATATGACAGCTTTAGCATCAGCTGTGTGACCTGTCTGGAAGCCACAGAAGGCTACCTCCTGCCAAAACACTGGGGAACACTTGCATCCCACCCAGCAAGATCTGAAGAGTCATTTAATGTGAAGAAAAGGCTCCTGATAGGTGGTTACACCCCTCCACTACCAGTTCTTGCAGAGTAGAAGGGAAAACTGGTTTTTGTTCATGGTTTTGTCCAGGTGTTACTGTATAGTGCCATGCTTCTCTGCAGGGGGATTGACAGAGATGTTCCTTGTTAAGAGGAGGGTTATTTTTCATCATTGTTTTCTAGTATCTTCTACAGGCTTTGAGAAAAATGCTTTGAAGGTGGATACAGGTGGTGGTGGGTAAACATACACACATAATCCTCATCCTGAGAAGGTTGCTTATCTTGCTCTTGTGATGCCAAGAGTCATGGAGAGAGACAGAGTTGTACCAGTGCAGCCACAGCCAAGGAACCACCTCATTAGGGTGAAGCTAAGCCCTGCCCTGCTCTGCTTTGCTCTTAATCTGGAGGAGGAACAACAAAGTTCTTCAGCTCCTCTTTGGCTGAGGTGGAACAGGAACCTCCCATAACCCAGGTAGGTGCTGCTTTCTGTGTTTCCTTCATCATGAGACTAAGCTACTTCTCATGTTTTGCATAGCCAAGTGTCTCTTCAGAAGATGCAATGACCTAAAAAGCATAGGTTGTGCTACTGAAAACCACATCCTTCAAACTTTCAAACACTTTGTTTCAAATATATGAAAAAACCCACATTTGCTTCACTTTCTGAAGGCATTAATATTTATGTTGTGAAACACAAATAATGACCACATGAGTGAGCACTGTGTTGGTGGAGCTACATTTACCTCATGAACACTTCTTAGTCTGAGCTGGTCCTGGATCCCCAACCAGCACCACAAGCACCTGTCACCAGCCCTGTGTCCCAAGTTGTCACCTCTACTGTCAGCACAAAGCCAGCCCCTGGCCAGGCACATTCCCCCTGCCTGAGTAAGGATGTTTGGCAAATGAATCCTGACCGGTGTAGTGGTGAATATGATTTAAAGGTAAGAAGGCAGCTTGAACCCAGTGGAAAGCTAGAGATGTGACAAGGGGCAGATGTCAGCACTTTACTTGAAGAATTAAAGAAAGTGTGGCATATTTTCCTCATGGTGATGCTACATTGCTCAGCTGCAGAGCATCAGCGTGACTGAAGGCTATACATCCTTACTCACCAAGGAGAGGGCTGAAATGAAAGGGGTCACCTGGCAGTGGCCTCTTGCTATTGTAAGAGGTAGCAAACAAGATGAAGGTAGAACAGGGAAGATGGGTAAACAGTCATTCTTAAAATAAAATAAACATCATACTTCTATTTATCTGGGTCTTTGAAGGCGCACAATAACCAAAGGCGCAGGGGTAGGGCAGAAAGCATTATTTACTGCAGGAAGCGATCATGAATTATACAGCAAGTTGTCCAGGAGCTCCTCTGGAGCTATGACCTAGGGTGGTTTGTGAAGAAGGGAGCATGTTTGTAGCACTTTGATCTTGGCAAAGCGAATGTTGCACCCCACAGGCTCTAATGGAGAGATGCTGGTTTCCACTAGCTGAAGATCTGACCTTGGTAGTAACTGAGAGGTAAAAGCAAGTAGATGGAGAACAAAAGCCTATCTTTAGTATACTTCAAAGTCCTTAACCCAGATAAAAAGCTTGTCTATAAATGAAAAGGTAGCCTGAGAATTTTAGGTTAAGCCAAACAAAATTGATTGATTATGGGGAAAAAGTCTTACCTTGTTTAATGCCAAGCCTCAGCTTTACATCTGATCTGGAAGGGGGATAATGATCAAGTGGTTACTCTTAGGTTCCTATTTTAACACTTACACAATGATTTTAGCTGAATGGTAACTCCTGAATAATTTGGAGGGGGTCTTGAGTGGTAAAAACTTGATATGTTAGGCCAGATGGCTTAAAATATGTCACTGAGTTGATTTAATCATTTACAGATACTGGAGTGTCAAAAAAAAAACCCCAAAAAACAACCCCAAAACCCCAAAATATCCCAGTTTTCCAAAGGTAAAAGCACTAATGAGGTTAACTGGTGTCTTCAGATTTTGGTGGGCTTGGCATCAGCAGGAAATGGACCCAAACATACCAGTATAGAAGGAGCTTGATCTTCACATGCTTTTGGATGAAGTATTTACCCAGAGCTGAAACACCACTGTCATAATCCTTTTCTCCTTTAAATCCCTTATGAAAGCTTATGCTCATGCTGAAGACAATAAGGTCATGACTTTGTGATCCTAGGTACCAGCTGGCAATTGCTAATTTGCTACTAATTTGTTCCACAGTCAGTTTAGACAAACCAGATTTTGACTGTGTCTCTGTTAGATTGGACCACATGGCACTGAGGCTTCAGTTTAATAATCAGGTTATTATTATTTACAGGTTGCAAACACAAAAGCACTTGGTTCCAGGACAAAAAAATTATCCGGAATGTCCTGGACTGCAAAAAGGTAAAATTACTTTCAGTAGTACCATTTTAGATTATTTTGTAATTTATCTTCATGGATTTATTTGTCACAAGTCTTTATATTGGGGGTGTCATAGTTACTCTATATGGGCAGTACCCAGTACAAAATGCCCAGAGTGGTCACCTGCCTCTGGTACAGAGTGGGTGGCCATACCTTCTTTGCTTCTCCCTCCTCTTCTTAACCAGCTTGATTTGTTCTTTCTTAGCTCTGGGTTGAGGGGTTTTTTTGCCTCAATCTGAAACACTTACCATAGGAGAGCCAAAATGCAAAAAACTGCAATGTTTTGGTTGATGGGGTTTTTTTCTATAACATGGAGTTTTAAGTAGCCTCACTTGAGAGGGACAAATCAAGTGGTCTTCTGAAAAAGGCAGTGAACAACTGCTATCCATAGTCACTGTTAATGATAACACCAAATTCTCTCTTGTAGTGGATTTTCACCCAGCTGTTACCTAACTCTGAAAGGGACTATCAAAGGCAAGTTCCACATTTACCCATTGCTTCAGAAAGCATCCCATAAGCCATAAGCGAGTCTTTCTTTTCACCATTAAAGTCTTTGTCTTTGGAAATCAGTGGTAAGTGTTGTATAAACCCAATTTATTTTCATCCTGGATGAAATGTTCCTATGGTAGGAGCAAATGAATGAGATGTCCAGCACTGCCAGCACCCCTGGACTTGCCTCTCTTAGACGTGGATGTAAATTTAGATTGTTGGTGGCTGTGATGGATGAGCATGTGAAGGTAGCATCAGTGGAGCAGATGATCTGTGAGTGTGGAACGGATGGTGATTAATGGACAATGCCATTTTCCTCTTTCTCAGCCTATTTGATGAACCCATCAAAAGCACACCCTTCCTACCTGGATGGGTGTGCTTGACTCTTTGGGGACTTTGGGCCACTGCTGGTGATCAGAGTCAAGCATGGTGATGAGGGGTGAGCTAGCAGTGCTGGCCAGTGTCCTCTTTCCACTGACTCTTACACCCAGGAGATGTGTTGAAGGAAGGGGGACATCTCAGTTCTGCAAAACCTGGTCTGGTTTCTGCCAGAGCCAGGGCTTCCCCCAAGCATCTCCAACAGTTTAGCAGAAGATGCTGAAGATGTTTTTACCTGATGTGCATGTATAAGCCAGAAGGGAGGGGCTGGTATGACATTCCCTTGATCTGGGCTCTGTGATAATCTCTAAAAATCACCAAATTCCCTTTCCTTCATCACCTCTCATCATGGTACCTGAGGGTCAATGTGGTGTGTCTGACATGTAGTTGCTGCCTCTCTCCACCTGGGAGGAAGGCAGTGTGGAAATTCCAAAAATGTTTGCATATAAGTAGTGCACACTGAGCTCTGCATATGTCTCAGCAAAGGCAATGTCTCCTCTCACTTGTAGGGCAAAGTCAAGTCAGGTTAGAAGTCACTCATATATAAATGAGTCTTCCCAAGTTTATACTCAGCTCAGTCAAGGGGCTACAATATACTCTGAACTGGGCTCTTATGGCTGTTGCTGGCTTGTGTGATGAATATACATTGGGAAAAATAACCTCAAGGGTTGCTTTGCTGCAGCTATTGTCTTGAAAGCACATTTTGGGATGATTCCTGCTGTATTTTCTGAACTGAGGGTGTTCCTGCTCATGTGTAGGTTGTGGAAGGAAAGCTGCATCATGTGCTGGACTTTGTCTACCACTGAAGTAATAGCAGAAGTGTAAAGGGGAGGAAGAGGAATAAGCAAAACCAAGGACATGAGCCTCCTTCTCTGACACATGGGAGGAGTTCTCCCCTGTGGCATTGTAGGCATCTCTTCTGTCTCATACCATTCCTGTCACATCCCTCGTTTGCATTGTTATCCCTGGGGAGCAGCATTGCACCCTTTAGCTTGCTGAACGTGGAGCAGGGTAGGTCGTGGTGTCCAAAAGAGGGTAGGGAAAGTGTTTTGCCCTATGGGATGTGGTGCTGAGTCCTCCCTGGTGTAGCAGAGGATGAAGACTGGGCTGAGTCTTGGATAGAGGATATAAGGGATTTAAGGACTTTTTTTATCAAAAGTATATTGAAGCTGCATTACTTAGTGTGATCTTGGGTAACAAATCACGTGTGTTTTAATTTTTTTTTTTAGGAGTCAGTGACTTTCAGGCTTTTGAGGTACAACTTTAACTGAAGATTTGAGCAAGAAATGTCTGAATAAGAAAATAGCTGGGAAGCTGCATAACTGGGCAAATTTTCCAGGAAGACTTTTTTTTCATCTTGGAGAACAGGAAATAAACTTTCTTCCTGCAAATGCCTCTTTCCTACAAGAGATGTACAACACATTCCACAGCCCGTGGGGAGAGAGAAGTTCTTGTGTGCTGTTTGCAATCTGCACGTCTCCATCCATCTTGGTGACTGCATGGCAATGGGTTTGGGGACACAACGCCTTCCACCACCTTGGTGATTGCACTGAAACAGTGCTCTGGTAACCTGGGGAAGAGGCAGAGACTCCTGGCAGTGTGGTGCTGTAGAACATGATGTTCCCAGAAACCATCACCAGTACCACTTAGTTTACCAGTACAGATACAGTCTGAGATGCTAAAAGGATTCCACACAAATACTTTTTAAGGAAAGAACAGTTTTAAGAGTTGAAATAGTTCAGGCTGTTCGACCAGCCACAAGCTGTGGTGGTGATAATGTGATTTTTACACAATTTATTCTGAGTGCTTTGCAGTTTTTATCTCATGGGTAACTTTCTCCCTGAAATGGTGCTAAACCCCATGAAATACAGGAGATTCCTGCAGAAAGGATGGACAGTAAGTGAATCTGCAACAATTCAAGGCAAGTTTCCCTGAGCTCTCAAATTTTTACATCACATTTTGAATGTTCTCTACTGACAGCATTGACATGATTTCTAGAAGTTAAATCACAAATTTGTAAGTGGAACTGGAGCTCATTATATGCACCCTACTTACCTCAAACTGCTTAAACTTTATTTGTGTAAACCAATAAAATACATTAAACAATAAAATGGAGATGTGGTAACTTGTCTTTTAAATTATTTTTGCCTGATATATAATTTTTTTTAAATAATTTGTCAGGTGGGCATACCAGTATGTTCCTGTAGTGCCTCAAGAGAACTGCCTGTTGGTGCTCATCTTTTATCCATGAGACAGACTTTAATTTTTGTGGTTGACCACGGAGTGCCTTGGGAATTTAAACCAGGGAAGGATGCTGCAGCCAAACTAGAACCCACTCTTCAAGAGAAAATCCTTTGTTTTCCAACCAAAGGTGTTTGCCCTTTGCACCTGGAGCATCCCAGAAGCTCTGAACCTGCAGGTCATGCAAATGTTTGGCAAGGGGACCAACCTGTCCCAGTCATGGGTATGGCCAGGGAGGAAGGAGGGGGTTGCTGCCATTAGTCCCTCCTGTCCAGCCCCTTGAGTCAGGTGATGTGAGCAACATGAAGAAACTTGGGGCTATGAGCTGGTGTTGGAAAGTGCCTCTGAAGTCTTTTGTGTTGGGAGGTGGGGTGACAGCTACCCCCTCAGGTAAGGTCTGAGCACCTGGGAGTGGCAGAAGAATGACTGCTTGAGGGCTGCCCCAGGTGAGTGATAGCTATCTGTGAAGCCACCACAGTGGCTGTGGAAGGTGGCTGGGTGGGGAGAGAGCACATTCCATGGGTGACTGGACAGTCAGGTCTTCACCCCAACAACCCCAGCCATCTAGCTGAGTGTATATATGTACATAAAAACAAACAAACAAAAACCCACTAAAACAAAAACCAAACAGAACTGTTGGTTCCTTTATATATATAAAAGTATCATTAACTAATGATACTGGGCAAAACTCAGGAAACTTGCTGTCACTGGGTGGTGAATCTGATGAATGAAAGTCTTGCTGTTTACTGAATTAAATGGAAAATTTAATGCTGTATCACCTCATGAGAAATAAGTAGAGAGTGAATAAAAAACAGATCTTTCTGGGTCTGGAAACAGATTCTCTCTTAGACAAGAGGTGGAGACATCTCTGGGTTGAGGAGTGCTTATTGTGCTGCACTTCAGAGGACAGCAGACCAACTCTGGATGTGCCCCAGTGGGGCTGTAGTCTGCTGGTGGGCAGTACCAGGCCATTATTCTCAACAGTTTGTTGTAGTGAGGGCTGTATCTGTTTCTCCAGAACTGTCTCCTAAGGGGTTTCAGCCTGGGGAGGTCACTATAAGGGTGAGTGAGCACCACAACACTGCTCTCGAGAATAAGAGCTGACGTTTTCCCAGAATTTAATTTTTAGGACCCCTTTGTGACATATCTTGCTTGCTATGAGCTTTGACCTGCTGCTCATATACTTTGAAATGCCAGAAGTGGGGGCAAATGCATAACTAAGACACTTGTTGATATAAAATGGGAGTACTGATGTTCTTCTAAAGCTTGTTTTGGCTAACACCACAAACTGAGTAGCACCGGGAAGAAAAAAAAACTCAGCTGAGCAGCCCTGTGGCTATTACCCAGTGTGGTGGGCAGACCTGCTAAAGGCATAGCAAGAGCAGACAGAGGCTACCATTTCTTTGGCCTTTCCGAAAGCACTTTTGAGTTGGATCATTTGAAAAAAGGCATGTCCTTAAGCACCTACCTGCTATGCTTTAGTGCTTTACCACCTTTGAGGGTGCCCCTCGTGTGTTCAAAAGCCATAAGGCAGCAGTAGACATCCTCAGGGCTGCCAAGGCTCTGATTTCATGCAGAGGTGAAAAGAGATGGAGTGCTGGGAGGAAACTGCGCATGCGCTGTCACTTCATCTCTGCCTCTCTGAAATGCTCTGGTATCCTCACTGCTTGGTTGGTTTGTTCTTCAGGTGTGGTTGATACTCATAATTATACGAAACAGGTGAAAGCTTTGCACCGAACCCTACCTAGGACTTTGACAGGCACTTGTTTGCTGGAAAGATAGGTTTCTAGAGCTGAGAGAGCTGCTTGGAGCAAAAGGTGCTGCAATACCCCCAGCATGGGTACCAGGAATCCCCACTTCTGTGGTGCCTTGCCTCAGGTAAGGATTACAGGACAGATATTTAATCTGAAAATGACTTCCCACGTTGAGCTCTGTGCTGTATTTCAAAGTGGAGGCTTGGGACTTATTGGTGTAGGCCAAAAGGTGCTCCCTCCTCCAGCAGGGAGGGGTAGGGTGCTGATAGAACCCCTTCTCATCAATCCCTGGAGTGCTCCCTATCCATCCTACTGGTCACTCCTGCCCTCTCCGTGTCAACGCGTGGGTTTGAGGGGCCCTTCCCCCGAAGGTACGCTGTGAGCAGGCTCCCGGCCGCAATTGGAACTCCTCCGGGGGCAGGGGAAGCCGGGAGTGGAGGCGGGGGGAATGTCCCGGGGGAAGCCCCTGCAGCGCGTCCCTTATCCGGCAGCGCCGCCCTGCGGCAGCCCCGGCGGGGAGGAGCTGGGGGGGGGGGGTGTCGGGGACCGGTGCCCACCGTCTCGGGTCCCCCGGGTTCCCTCCCTCCCCCCAGCGCCGAGAGAGCGCGGAGAGGTAGCGAAGTCCTTCGCTGGGCTGCGCGGGGCTCTGCTGCCTCCCTGCGGCCGTACCGCCGGGGAGCACGTAGCGGCGTGGGGGCGGATATAAAATCCCTCCCTCCAGCTGCAGAAGAAGCAATAAACTCCGAAATTGTTCCCTTTGGAGGAGACAGAGGTGGGCTACGGGGCTGGGTAAGGGCTACGGGAGTTCCTTTGCAGGTGCAGGGATAAGGAGAGGTGATGCTGGAGAACGGGAGGTGATGCAGCGGTGGGAGCATCGCGCTCCTGACGCCACTAGTACACATTTCCCGGGCCGTACCTCGGGGGCGGCCCCCCCTTGTGTGTGTCCGTCCCCGTCCCCCCCTCCTCGCAGTCCTTCCCCACCGGCCCCTTAATAAACACCGCCGAGAATTGCCCTTATACTCGGTAAATATTGGATTAGTTTTTCATTGACCGGCTCTCTTGAAAAGACCCGAAAAATCCACACCGGTTCCTAACTAAGCCAAACAGTCAATAGGTGACGAAAGTAAGTTATTTCCAGGGCTTAAGGGGGCTTCCAGCTCATTATCGGGATATCTGAGGAGCCTCAAGAGTCCCTGCCCTACAAGAGGGTGGAGGAAGGGGAAAAGGGGAAAAAGGGAAAAAAAAAATGGGGGGAAAATAAAAGGAAAGGGAGCGCGGCTGGAGTTCAGCGCAGCTTCTCACCCGCCCCGAGCGAGCATCCGGCTGTGCCCCAAATCGCGATCCGTGCAGCATGTCGCGAATCAAAGCCGGCGGGGGAATCTCGCGGCAACCGGGGGGAAGGAGCGAGGCGAGGGGGAGACTGGCAGCGGGGCAAACTGGGGGCTTGCTGCCAAAACTGCAGGTAGGAGTGGTGTCGGGGTGGGGGCAGAGGTGCCGGGCCCCTGGGGAAGCTTCGGACCCCGCTTCGACTCCGATTCACCCCAAGGGTACTGAGATTGCCAGGGATGGTTGGGCTTGGGGGGCGGAGTGTCCCCCATTTCTTTTCTTTTTTCTTTCTTTCCTTTTCTCTTTCTTCCTTAAAAACAAACAAACAAACAAAAACACACACACACACACAAAAACCCCAACAACTTCTTTTTTCGTTATTCGCGTTTTCTTTTTCGTTATTTGTGTCCTTTTTATTTATTTATTCTATTTCTGTTTGGGTTTTTTCCTCGTTTTATTCTTTTTTCCCCTTCTTTTCTTTTTCTTTTCCTTGTTTTTTTTCCCTTCCCCCCCTTTTTTTTCTTCCCCCCCCTTTTTTTCTTC
>JANIJG010025220.1:0-54082 GCA_024611175.1 Megaceryle torquata | reverse complement strand
GCACGTTGGGCCTCGCCGCCTCGGTGAGTCGCCGGCCCTGGGGCGGCGGAGGTGGTGCTAGCGCCTCGGAATTTGGTTGGGGGGCGGGTGCGGTGGCGGTGGGGAATAACAAAACTAAACACACTATTTACTACTTAGTAATTGTATTTTTGGGGCAGAGGGGGAGGTTGTTTTCTTCCTTCTCACTGAAACCACTATCAAAATGTGTTGGGTGGGAACACCCCTGCAGAGTTTTCTCTGATCACAGCTATTTTGCTCACTTTCCCCTTCCTTCCTCAAGCCCTCGTAACTTCTTTAATGTTGGTCTCCTTGGCTACAAATTATTTGTGTATCTCCTTCCAGCCAAGGTGGGGTTTAAATGCTTCAGTGCTTCTGCTTGTTAATTCATGCTGTTAATCAGACACAAAGAACGTAATTAAACTAGTTTTATGAGCTTTATTCGCTGTCAGAAATAAACTGGCCCAAAAGGTGTGGTTCAAGGTAACAGCGCAGGGCTGGGAACCAGAAGTACCCGATGGCTTCTGTTTGTAACGCCGGGGCTCTGGGGCTGCTTTCAGCTGGAGTGTCTCCATCCAGCGTGGTGTTTTGTGGGAAGACATTCAGAGCACTTCTCCGTGAGGCAGGCTGGAGTGTTGAAGTGCTGGGGCAAGCACAGTTTACCCCCCAGTGCCACCTGCATCGGGGGTCAGAAACAGTGCTCTAGCAGCATGCAGAAGGGTGCTGGAGGTGTCTGTCCACAGCAGGGAGAGCAGCTGTGGCACCTCCTTCCTGCTGCCCTTGGCTGCTGGCAGCAAAACAGAGGAGTAAAACCTTCTTAGGAAGCCCCTGCATGCCCTGTTGCCATCGCCGTGCCCGAACAGTGCAGCGAGACGTTCCCTGGCCAGGGGGACCTCTGCTGCAGAAGTGACAGGGACCTGTCATCGTGATAGGGTTGAGTGAAGAACCTGTAATTAACTCTGCCCTTTGATGCAACTGCTCTGCCCACAGAGCAGTTGGCAGGCGAGGAAGGGCAGGAGCTCTCCCCAGCTGGTGTGGTTGGTGGTCAGGTTCTGCTGCTGCTTCCTGCCTCGATTCCAGCTGCTGATGGATCGGCTGGGATCAGATCCTGCCTGAGCTTATGAGCTGGTTTGTGTGGCCTCTGTGGGAACCTGCCCTGGACCCACCTTCGGCACTTCTGGGGGTCGGAGCCTTGTGGCACTATAAAGAGATGGTCCGGTTTCTCCGGGAGCATTTTCCTTCCCTAAACGTAGTCTGGGTGGGGAGAGAATTGAGTGCTTCTTAACCTTTCATCATGCAGAGGTAAATCTAAGTTAGCTACTGTGAGAAAGAAACCTTTCAGAATAGAATTTGCCGTCTGTGCTCATTAAATTCCAGTGTCTGGAGCTCTGGGAAGGTTCTTTGCACCTTGCAGGTGTGTGCCAGCACCTGCTATCCTGAGATCTTTCTCCTCACATCTTCAATCTGACTCCAAAACACCATGATACTCCTCAGACTCTGATGGGTTTTGCCCATTGCTGGGAGCTGATACAGCAAATTCTTTGCTGCACTTTTTGAAATTAGGTGGTGTCCAATGTTGTCTTTCCTGTTGCCTCCAACGCGGTGCTGCTGCTAACAGTCTTCTCCTCCCCTCAGGTGATGTGATTGAAGTGTATTACGGTGACAATCGCTTTGGGACAGTGACTGACTCTGGCACAGCAACACTTAAACCTCGTCCGAGAGTCCGGCCGCTGTTGACTTTCTTGCCCCTGGTGAGTATCCAGCTCGCTGCTGGGATTCCCTACGGCAGCGCATGTAGCTGGTGCCCAGAACCAGCTGGGCTGGCTGCTGCTCTCATCCTCTACCCGAGGGAAGAAAATAAATGAAAAGCAAAACCACTTTATAATAATGCTGGATACGAGGGATTAGGAGGTGATCTGAGTTCAAGGCTTGTGTTGGACATAGGCAAGATACTCAGGCGAGAGACGTAAGCATCACCAGACTTGTATTTTCAATTAAAAGAAATAATTGCTGAGCACGTAGATGATGGATCTGCCTTGCGCTGCACTTTATCTAACCGCTGCTGGCGGTATCTCTCTCTGGATCAAGCACGTTGCTGGAGGGAGCAACAGCAAATCGGTGCCCTGTTCACAGCAGGGGAATGTGGAGGGGATGTGGCAGGTGTCTGTGCAGAGGCTGGTCTTCCAATCTCTGTACGAGGGAAACCATTCCCTGCAGATACACCAGTGCTCCAGCAGCAGCTGGATGCAGGGGCTGAAGCAGCAGGTGCCAGCACAGCCAGACCTGGAGGTGACTTTAACCCATCTGGGACTCCAGAAGCCACACGAGCTCATTTCTGGCTTTGACACTATGCTGCCATATATGCTGAGCAAGTTTTCCTCCCCCGCGTTCCTCACCGTTCCAAAGGTCTCATCCCCTAAAGAACACAGTGAAGTGCATGATTGCTCAGAGATGCTTTGGAGATGGCAATAGCCAAATCTCAAGTGATACATGCAGGTCACTGAAGGTCTGTGAAGACAGTAAAACACTTGAAAGTCTTAGATCTTGACAAGGAAGTAGTCTCTGAGTGGCAGGGGTGTTTTATCTTCTACATCCTTGTCCATTAGAGCAGCCATCACCTGTAGCAGAAAATGGGCTGGTCTGCTGTCACTTGGGTGCAATTAGGGGTTAATGGGGTGGTGCAGGTGTCATTTGGAGGACAACTGAGGAGGTGAGGGAGCTTAGATATCTATTTGAGAGCATAATTAGGAAGTTATGGGGTTACACAGGTTCTGCAAAAGGGTTGTGACCTCTGTGATGCCTTCCAAAAGATCACAGCAGGTGAAAAATCTCACATGGCCTCCAAGTCTGGAGTGACTTTTTTTTTTTAAGAGCTTTGAAATGCTTTGCTAGCAGAAGTGTATGTGGTAGAGGAATGAACAGCACAGATGTCCCTGGGATACTAAGTTCTAAGGACTGTCCCCTTAGCCAGCCATGGTACCTGCATAGGCACAGCTGGCCTGGGGCTGTTTGCCCCTCAGTTGCCTTGGGAGAGTCCCTCTCACTGCTCTTCTCTTCCAAGTGTAAGAGGTTTCACTGAAGAAATTAGTAGGCACAAGCAACATTTTTTAAGGACCAGTCTGTGTTGGATATTTGCATTATTTTCATTAGGTTTGATTATGATTTGATTTGGCACAGAAGCTTCTGCTGCCACATGCATACTTGCACTGGGCTGTTCTGCAGCTCCTGCTGTAACCCTTTCATTCCACCCACCCGCTCTCCTGGGCGGGGGGAGGCTGGGAAGCAGCTGCCTGGGGAGCTGTGAGTCAGGAGGATGCACACACCCAGCCCTGCAGTTGGGTTGATGGGCTACATGTGCCTGGCAGCTCCCCTGGCACCCAGAAGGTTCCTTCCCCCCCAGACCACCAGGCCCTTGGCTGTCCCAGGCCAAGTTGCAGCAGGAATTGAAGGAGAGGGGGCTTCACTGCCTGCCTCTTGGGTACCACCAAACCCCCTGCCCAGCTGCCTTCCTGGGCGCTACGGGTTCAGGCAGAGCTTTGGCATCTTGGGGGCATAAAATCCTTTAGTTAACCACCAAACTTCTCTATCTCTGCTTCAAAACAAGGAGTTTGGGGGAAGAGTTTTGTATTCAGACAAATCCTTGGCCTCCCTGAGCCCCCAGGATGCTCAATAGTTGTATTTTGTTGTGTGTTTTGTAACAGGCAGCCTCAAACCTAGTTCACTTAGTGGGTGGGAAGCATGGGACCATGAGAGACAGAGGGAGCTGGGGACCACGAGGACAGGCAGGCTCATCTTCACTGGGACAGGGGACATCCAGCTCTGTTCCAGTGCTGAAAAGCGATTCCTGGTGGTTACAGTGAAAGCTCCCCCCGCAACGGGATCCTCGGCGGGCATAAATCTGATGCAAGTACCACAAACTGGAAATGCAGGTTTCTGGCAAAGCAGCCCTGTTCTGAATCAGCTGGAAGGTTGCTGGGCTGGTCACACCCCTGGCAAACACTGCAGAGGGAAACAATCTTTCCAGTCATCTTTGGAGACTGGCAGCGTACTGGAGATGCTTTCCAGTGTAGAAGCCAGCCTGTGACATGGTGATTTTTGGGTGATTTTTAAGAGACAATGCTGAGCATTAGCAACTGCAGCAGAGATTTTTTGGGTGTGAAACAGGCTTGCCCAGTCTCTAGGACCTGTTGAAGCATCACCTCCAAAATTACTACTCGTTTATGAAATGTGGACTGTTTCCTCCAGCTTTGCATAGATCTCTTCCGACTGCCGTTCCCTTTCTGTTCCTATCCAAACATGTGACGCGTACGTCAGCTTTAATTCAGTGCTCAGACATCTGTGTTTCCCTGCAAATGAGCAGGTATCCTCAGTGTGCTCTGGAGACTGGCAGCAAGGGATTTCCATAGCAAAGGGGAACTGCAGGGATTTTTCCTTTTGTGGTTTTTGGTATCTCATTGCTCTGGACAATTATCAGCTCTTGAAATGCCTTTGTCTTCCCTCTGGCTTTCTGCTGAAGTTAAGGATCTTTCCTCTGCCTTGCACTGTATCTTTTGGGACCAGTAACGAGGCTGTAAGGCTCACCTAGCCTCAAGTCTTGCCTCTAACACGTCTGTCCCAGTGCCTTAGCAGACCTCGGCTTCTCCATCAGCACACAGAGTTGTCTGATCAGTTGTGCAGTCCCAGGAATGTGAATTCCCTCTCCTGGCTCATTCTCTTGCGGTTATAGAGGATCTTTGGTCATCTCCAGGGTGATGCAACCAAAGCATGTGTATCTTCTTACTATTCCATCAGAAGCTGGTGGGTTGCAGGGCTCTTCTGAAAGAGCCCAGGCTGCTGCTCTGGAAGTCAGCTCTGTCCCAGCAGCTCCTGAACTCCCTACAGCCAGGGTGGTGTGTAATGCAGCGTGCTGTCAGAGCCCTGGATGGGGTGGCTGTGCAAAGACAGCCTGACCTTTGGTCAAGGAGACTTTGGAATCCTAGAGCAATCTCCTGTAAAAATAGTGATAATGCCAGTGAAAGGCAACAGCTCAATCATTACCTAGGCTTGAGCACGTAGGAAACTGCACTGAGCGTGCAGGCTGATGGTAGGATAGGGGCTGTTAACAGCTAATGCAAACAGCCCGGGTGAGCAGGAGTGTAAGAGAGGGGGAGGCTGCAGCCTGCGAGCAGAGCAGTGTGTCCCTGACCCCTGCCCATGGGGGCTGCCAGCTCCTGCTGCTCTCAGAGTGTCATTTCCTTGCTGTGGGTCTCTCCCAACACCAGTATGTGAGATCCCAGTCCGTGGCCTCCGTCACTCACGTCTGTGCTGACAGCCTGACTCAGCATCCGCTCGTGTCTGGACACGGTTCATTCGTGTGCGTTTGGTGAGCAATTCCAGCCCCTCCGCAGAGCAATCTCAGCAAGGAGGCAAGGCAGGCTGGGCTGTTTACTGCTGGCAGGTGTAGAGGCAGGAGCCCTGGTCAGCACTCGAGGTGAGTCAACGTGCCATGAATATCTGGTGGTGGGTGGCTGTAATTACCCGCAGCACCCTCGCTGTAAGCGTCCTGGCGAGTGTGTAGGCTGCTAAATTGCATGGCCCTGTACCAACTAAATGCACTGCTGAGTCTTCAGCGTGAATGCGAAGGGAGTCATTGAGAGCAAAACACAAACCACACAAGTAGCAGTTTTCCCCAGAGTGCTCTGATGTGCTGGTGCCAGTTTCCCAAAAAGCTGGAAATCTGTCTGTGACTTCAGCACGGTGCGTACGTGACTGCAGCGTGAGCTGGCAGCGCTCGCTGGAGAGCTGTGCCCGCAAAACCCATGGCAGCTATTGAATTTGCTTGGTATGTGAATGTTGAGAAATGAGTGCTGCTGATTGTGGGCCAGGGAGCCCTGAGCTGGGATGTGGGATAACTGTGCTCCTCCCAGCCTCTCTGCACCTCTCCAGCACAGGGGAATTGTGCTTGTGGCTTAGGCAGCCTTGATCATGTCACTTATCCCCTTAAACTTGTCAACAGCAGCTACCACGGGGATCTCCCTGTCATGGGCATGGTCCTGGATCCCATCAGGCTGCTGGTTTTGTGGACAAATTACAGCTATATGGTCTGCCTGCTTGTCAGCACCTTGCGCTGATACCCTGGGCATGAAACTAATGCCCCTGTTTTCTGAACTCTTGCAGAATGCACAAGAATCCCATGGGGTGGCTGTGCCAACACCATCGGTACCAGAAGACTTTGAGGAAAAAGCAGCACTTGGTAAGGGGTTTAGGCTGCTGAGCCCTGGCTGGTGTGAGGTGCTCAGCAGCACCATGTCCTGGGGGAAGGAATCCTGTGTGTACCCAGCTCTGGAGCAGACAGTCTGATCATGAGGTTTTCCTGCTAAAACAGAGTCTGCTATTAATTAGTTTTTGAAGTCATTGAAAATGAGTTAATTTCTAAGGGGTGGGGCATAGTGGCTGATAGAGCTCAGCAAGCTTTAGACAGCTGGGGAGCAAAATGAACTGGGTTCCTGTGAGGACAGCTGGCCAGAGGCAGTGCTGGCTGTTGGAGAAGGTGCTCACACCACCCTGCTCTTGCTCTTCCTTGCAGGCTCTGGCTCCCAGATCAATGGGAACTACCGAATGTACAGCTCGGTGGGGGACCTGCGCCCACAGGCTCTTGAGGGGGATGACCTGGATGAAGACATCCCTCCGCCACCATCGGTACCACCACCACCCCCTCCAACAGCACCTGCACCACCACCGCCAGCCTCGCCAGTCCCTCCACCTCCCGAAGTGCTGCCTCCACGGCCACCACCTGAGATGGTACCGCCACCCCCTGCTATGGCACCTCCGCCACCTCCAGCCTCTGCCCTGTCCTCCCCTGGCACGCCAGCTCCTCCGGACTTCATCCCACCAGCTCCACCAGGTGTCTTGCTGCCCAGCCGAGCCCCAGCGCCCTTCACCACCGGCATCTCCAAGTGGAAGTCCGAGACGGTGCTGAACACGAGGCAGGCAGATGCTGAGGGGCCGCTCTGCTCTGCTGAGGCTGGGGTGCCAGCTCCCCCTGGCCCAAAGGAGAGTCTACAGCCCAAGCACTGTCCTGAGCCCCACCTCACCTTCCCCAGGTCCTTCAAGGTACCCCCCCCAGCCCCAGCCCGGTCCTCCTCCATCCCTGTGCAGGAGAACCAGCCGGTGCGGCAGGACCCCTTCCCCAGGCAGCCTCACGCCCGGCCTCCCCTCCCACCCTGCTTCACCATACGACCTGCGGCCAAGGCTCGTGCAGGAGCAGAGGCAGAGCAAAGAACCCCCCTGTTGAAACAGGCCACGGCAAAGCCAGCTGTGCCAGCACCCCCACCGCTGAGCCCCAAGCCGGGTCCGGGGCTCAGCCAAGAGAAGAATTCAGCAGGTTGCCAGTCCCCGCTGCCAGGCTCTGAGGTGGAGAAGGTTCCTCAGCTGAAAACTGCTGAGAGAGACTCTCCTCCAAAATCTGAATCTCTCTTGGCAAATGACCTGGACCTTCCCCCTCCAGACTACCCAACCTGTGAGGATGATGACTGGAGGGATGCTGGCAACCTGAGCAGGCTGCGGGATGAGCTCTCAGCCCTCCTGCGCTCCCCGCGGAGGGAGGAGAGGCCACCAGAGAAGGCGACTGCTCCCCAGCCCATGGACAGCAGTGCCAACCGTGCCAGCAGCCATGAGCCCAGCGTCAGTGGGCCCCAAATTACCAGACATACTGGGAAGGATGTGCAGGTACTACCCATGGGAGGGGAGAGCGAGAAGAAAGAGGTGCCCAGCAGCACCCCCAGTGCCAAGGGGGGCTCTCCCAACACAGTGCTCCCCCTTCCAGAGAGCAACCCTGCCCTGCAGCCCCGCAGTGTGATGAAAATCAGGGACGAGCTGGAGGCTGTGCTGTCCCAGAAGAAAGAAGGGAAACCTGCTCTGGGGCTTGGCAGCCAGAAGCAGGGAGCTGAGGATGGAATCAGCACCCCATGTATCAGGAAGAGCCCCCCTGATCTGGGTGACCCTGTGCTGCCAAAACAGACACCAAGCCTGCCCCCAGCACCAGCAGCTGCAGTGAAGAAGGATGAGAAGGGGCATGAGGACCATCCCACTCCTGCTGCTAGCAAGGCTACAGAGAACTCAAACAAGTCCCTCGACAGCAGTGTGAGCCCCCCAAAAACACCTCAGGGACTGGTGGAGGAGCCCCCCGCACCCACCTCCCCCTCGCCCCCCACTTCTCCTGCAGAAAGCCCAACGCCGCAGCCCAGCACGACCATCTTCCAGTACAAAGTGCACCGGGCTGGGGCCAGCTCAGCTGAACCACCTTGTGCCTCGAGCTCAGCTGAACCTCCCTGCTCCACGGGCTCAGCCAGCAGCCCGCCGGGTGCCTCGGGAGCAGGGCAGGAGGAGGTGCTGATCCACCCGGTGACGGGCGAGCGGGTGGAGAGAGGCTCCCCCATGGCGCTGCTCCTGGCAGCCCGGCAGCGTGCCCAGCGGGGCCGGCAGGGTGCTGAGGGGGGAGCTGTGCTGCGGACAAAGCCACCTCTGAAACTCGGCAGTGCCTCATCGGACACCACCTCCACCAGCTTCTACCGCCATGAGTCCAAGCCTTACTCCTTCACTGTGGTGCCCCGGCCACCTGCGGCGGGTACAGGAGGGGCAGGATGGAGCAAACCTCCCTCCTTCTCCAGCTCCTCAGAGCAGGGCCGGGACTCATGGGTGACAGCCGAGGTGCAGCCCTCGAGCCTCCCCGGGCACCATCGGGCCACTGCCTCCAGCCTGCTGCGGGGCCTCCTCGAGTCCAGGCAGCCCACCCAGCCCCACCACAGCGTGCCCAGGGAGGAGGAGAATGGGGAGACTGTGCTGGACTACGGGATTATCCCCCCACCCCCTGAATTCAGCAACGAGGTTGACAATGCTGAAGGGTCCCTCCCAAGTCGGGAGGAGACCCGCAAGTGCCCCAGCTTCCCTGACTGCAGCCGGGGCTCGGAGGCACCACGGTATTTCAGATGGCCCGGCTATGGCCGCGGCTACGGGGTCAGCCACGAGCCACCGGCCCCGCTGCCCTCGGAGAGCAGCAGGAGGAATGGTGACTCCACACCCCAGTACCCAGACTACGGCAGCTCTGCCGGGTACTTCAGCCGCTGCCCAAACCCTCGCCCGCTGATCAAGAAGCGCTTGTACGTCTCTGAGCCCGACAGCTCCTACTCCCGGGCAGCTGCAGCCCCCCGGGTCACGGGCACCCTCTCCTACGGCCCCGGGGGATACAGCTCCCCAGCTGGGGAGGGCGTCCGACGCCTGGGCTCTGCCCACAGGAACGGCCCCGCGCAGGGCAGGAGGACGTCCCTCGACGCTGCGGGGAAAGCCGTGCCGTACGGCAGCGCTGGGGCGGACACCAAGTACAAGGGGCAGAATGGGGATTTCTCACCCGCCAGCATTGTGGCAGCCAGCAGGTATGTGCCCTCCTGAACTGACCCTTCCCTGTCCTCTGGGTCCTCTTGATTTGAAGTCCCTGGGCTGGTCCTAGAGCATCACAGAGGTCCAAGAGAAGTCCTTTGGCTCATGCGGTGCCACTGGATACTTGACTGTCCTTGCTCCTGGCCAGGGTGTCCACCTGCTGTCTTGGTCTGTGGCTGTGGCATAGCTCCTGCCTGCTCCAAGCCGTGACCCTGGCACCTTTTTCTCTCTCCTCCCCATGTCCCTGAGTGAAGACATGAAGTGACAAAAGTCACCCTGCTCCATTAGGAAAAAAACTCAAACCTTTAACTGTAATATTGAACAAGACCAAAGGATTTCCTTGGCTTTCGGTGACTTTCCTTCTGTTTTCCTTCCAGACCTTCCCATGGAAGCTCTCAGTTTGGTGGACCTACCAACACCTTCACAGTCAGGCCTGGGGCACGGCAGCCCATCTCCTACGTCTACCAGAGCAGCCACCGATAGGCTTGTCAGCAGGGGCTGCTCCACCACCTTTGTCTGGCTGGGAAGGGATGAGAAGGCACTTGGGTTGATCATCTCCTTCTCCACGGGCACCAGGGATGGTCCCAACCCAGCCAGCAAATGCACTGCTTGAGACTACTGATGGAGAAGGTGGGGAGTGGAACCTGGGACTTGGACTCTTCTTGAAAGGCTGTCACGGAGTCGTTACTATGGAGGACAGGCTGCTGCCTTATGACGTGAGCAAACGTGGTTTTCTTTCTCCAATTTCCCCCCGCCCTGTATTATTTTCAAAATTGCATCCTGACAGGTCTCCTAAGAAAGCCACAAAACATCCTCAGCTGTCTTTAAAGAGCATTGTCACTGAGAGACTGTGTGTCCTTTGGGTTTTTAATCGGTTAAGATGCTTGTGAGTAGGGAGAAACTGACCAGGAGATGTGTGTAGTGGAAGCAACCCAGCATATAGCTAAATGCAGCAGGATTAAAAGAAGAATGTGAGGCCAATGGGTTAGAAATTGAGTTTAGGATATCTGGATTCCAACCTCTTTTGTCCTCACCTCCTTCAACAGCCTTGAGCAAATCAATTATGACAATGCCTTAAAACCAGCTCTTGGCTCCTGTGCTTGTCTTGCTGAGCTGGGGCTGCTGCCAAGGTCAGAGCCCCCTTCTCCAGGGGGAGGTGGGCAGCAGCTTTGGGAGCATGGGTCCTTGCTCCCCTGTGCCTTTTGGTCGCTGTAAATGTCTCTGGCCGTTGTTTCTTGTGGAAGGCGGCCGCAAGGCCTGGGTGGATGGCTGCGAAGCACTTTGGAGACGCAAGACATTGAGCAATCCTTTTCCTTTATTAGCTGGTGGGTGTCTGTGACTCACCAAGGTGCTGTGCCCATGGTGCTTTCCTCAAGGAGTCTCTTCCCACTTCACACCCACGTAAACCCCACCTCTAAAAACTAAGCCCCAGAGTCCTTATAAACTGTTACGCTGAGACGTGGCTTTAGTTTGTCTGATCTGGGGGACTCAGCAGCTGAATTTGGGTCTGACTGTAGAGTATTCGATGCTCCTGGTTCATGAGATGTCAACAGCAAAGTACCCAAGGGAGCCGGCTCCTGCTGATCCCCAAAGCACTTGCCCGGGTGCTGGGTGTGTGTGTGCTGTGCTGAAGAATCTCCTGATGGCTGCGTGGTGGGGTGGGAGATACAAGTAGCCTTGAAAGGGGGGATTTTATACTACAGAGCGAGCAATAGAGTCTCATGACCAAAGTTTTGAATAGCTAGCTTCCCAAAATTAGAAATATATCATCTTCCTCATAGGTAAACATGCTGAAAATCATTGTAAGATAAGTGTAAAAACTTGTAGAGAATGTTTTCTGATGACTGACAAACTAAAAGCACTTTGAGACATTAGTCTACTTTTATGGAAAGCACTTTCTATTCTCAATACTATCAAGTATCATTAGTTCCACTCCAGCTTACCCAGCGCTGCACGCACGTGAGCATCTCTGCGTGTAAGCAGCTTTTGCTCTACAATTCCACTCAAAATTCAGTGATAAATTTTCCTCCGCGGTGGAATTTTCAAAGAAGTTATCTTGATATTAATGTCATGTCTCTGTTGTTCTACGTTTTATGTTATTTCCAACTTTAATAATTTAACAGCTGTTTGAAATATTGCAGCAGCTTCAAAATATTCTGAACTTTACTTTTGCTGTGAATAAAAGGAAAACGCAAATACCGTTGGTCTTGATAGCTAACTCAAATGGCATCTTTATGCCAGTAAATCGCAGGGATTTGGAAGGTTTCCAGACACGCTCACCCCAGCCAGTATTGAAACAACATGTTTTAAATACTGGGGTGTTGGGTTTTAAAAATATCTGCGGAGAAGAGTGACTGTGGAACAACTATCTGGGTATTCGAGTGCTGGTGTCACTCCCCCTGGCTTTAAACCCCCCTGGCTTTAAACATGGAAGTTCCTCAATGCAAGGAGCGTCTTGAGGATTCTTATTTATCTCTGGAAGTAAAGCCATGGTCCTCTTGGAGAAGCTTCAGGGTCGTGTTTTAGTATTGGATGAAGTTTCACCTGTTTTGTTTAAAAAAAGTAATCCTTTTTGATTTTTTGGCATTTTGATTTTTTTTTTCTTTCCTGTTTCTTGTTTGGTTTGGTGGGGGTTTGGTTGTGGTTGGGGGGGGGGGGTTGTGTTTTGATTTTGGTTGGGTTATTTTTAAATAGTAAGTCTTATCTGAAAATTACTTCTGAAAAGCACTTTCAAAGGCTTGTTGGGAGACTTTGGCCTTCGAGAGTGATTTTTGCCCAGAATGGGGATGGGAGGGTGGGGATGTGTACAATTTTCCATCTGAAGAATTCTTCTAAATTTGAGTCTATCTCCACCATGAGTTGTTGGGGTTGTTTTTTGTTTGTTGGTCACTTCTGGGCTTTTGGGTTGGTTCTTTTTTGGTTTGGGTTTTTTTGTGTGTTTTTTGTTTTGTTTTGTGTTTTTTTTTTGGGGGGGGGGGGTTTAGAGCAAAATGTGACCCTCTGATGGTGGCACTTTCTTTGAACTTCACATTTACTATTTCACCCAGACATGTTGTTATGTGGTGTTATTTAGTGCGGAGCCTCTTGTTTCTAGCAGATGTGTATTTGTTTCTATTAAATATTAGAAGCATGATAATGTCAGATTTAAGAAATAGCCATGATTTGTTCCAAGAACACCCATTCTGGGAACGCACAGCGGACTAAGCTGGAGCTCAACCAGGTAGGACTTTGCTCACAGTTGTAAAACTGGTTGGCATGAAAGTTTTCAGCAGTGGAACTTTCAATTCTTTAACCACTTCAGCCTATCCCTGCTGCTTGTGAATGCACTCAGCAAAATTCTAGGATTTCAGTATCAACTGGACCTTTATGCTGGGGCTACTGGGAACTCTGTGTGTGACAAAGGAACCACTGTCAGAGCTGTTGGCAGCCAAAGCACTTAGGAAGTTAAATCTGTAATGAAGAGCAAGGACCCCTTGGCTGCAGGGAGGCGGGGAGAGCTCCTTCTGCCTTGGTCAGGACAGAGATAAACTCAGGTTCCTGTTTCTGCTCCTCCCCAGGGCTGCTTCACTCTATAAATTCAGCAATAGCAGAGGAAGAAACTAAGGGGCAGTAAAAAAGCAAAGCAACTTTCCTTAGAGCCCAATCTGAGCACTGCAAGCACTGGGGCAGCCTGACAATGGACTTATTGTCACTTCAGCCTTCTCTGATGCAGTTGGGTCATTCAAGTCTCAGTACAACTTATCCCCTGCAGCTGCCTCTTCCTCGAAGTATCTGCTAACGTAGTACAACCGAGAGCTTTACTTGTAAAGTGTTGAACAAAGTCTCTTATTTGAGTGCCATTGAAGACCAACCTTCTTGCATTAAATATGTCTGGATGTATTGTTTTATTGCATGTGTGGTCTGACTTTTTTTAGTGTTAAGTGGTCCTTCTGCTGTAAGCCTGGGATCTTTGCATGCAAGATGAAAAGGACAGGAAAACAGGGCTCAAACTGGCCTCAGCACCAGTTTGAATTCCAGCTTGCCTAGGGCATGGTCCCATTTCTACCTGCCAGCTGTTGATAGAAACCTTGTGGCGACTGAAGTGTGTTTAGAAGCCTGGTCAAGGGGTGAATGGGCAGCTGGTGCCGACTGCCCCGACACTCCCAGTACCCCTCACACCCAGCTGGTTGGGCCGGCTGGCAGAGCTCGTGCAGTTCAGCCTGTGCTGCTTCTATAAATAGTTCTGGGGTTTGAGCTTTTCATTAGTACTGAAACTCACAGACTTATTTGCAAGTCCTAACTAGAATGTTGTACTTGAAATGGAAAATGCAGTGTGAGCAATGCAAGCAGCAACATAAAAGGCTTGTCTTCATCGTGGCTTCTTCTCTCCGCTCCTCAAAATTACACCTATTTGCATTCTCATCTCTTTAATCCAGCTCTGGCTATGGAACCAGTTTCTTGGTGAGGGAAGTGAGCAATGTGTGTCTCGAAGCTTTCACTCCAGCCACGTTATTTATAGATGTGTCCCCAAACGGGAGCAGCGTGCAGCGCAGACAGTGCGAGCGCACCGAGAACTCGCTCCAGTTGCTGTGCAGGTGGCTGCAGAGTCAAGGGGCATTGATGTGGGGTGGCCAGCACTTGTGCCACGCTGCCTGCCTGCTGGGGTGGCTACTTTGTCATGGTGAGGGGACTATTTAACACAGCCAGCAGTGCAATCAACAAGGAGCCGAGCCAACCCGAGTGACTGCTACAGAAACCATCACTCTGCGCTGCTCTTACGATGGTGAAAAAATATAAAGTGTTAAGTGGATTAAAACCAGTAGATGCTCTTAAAAGAAACGTGCAGAGGTTTGGGGGATGCTGCCTGACCACTTGACAAGCTGGCACCTGCTGCCCTCCTGTGGCAGGACGGAGCTTCACCCAAAGATTTGCCAGATGCTGAAGCATTTATTTTTTTTTCTGTTGCCACACTTAAGTCTTTAAACATCTGCAAAAATGGGGTTAGTACAACAATAATGGCCTGTTGTCCTTGTAGGCTTCACCTTCCACCATTACGTTTCTTGTCACAGACACACAGTGTTTTGCTCCCAGAGTATCAGTGGGAGGAACTCAACATGGTTTAATAATTGACATTTTTTTCTTTTTAGATAATAGAAACTTTTCATTTTACCTGTGCACAATAGAAACTCTGCTTCAAGTTTGGGAAAGAATCTTCACAAAAACAAGCAGGACACAGAGCCTGCCTCACACTAGTACTGAAGGCTCAGGACCCTCGCACTGAACAGTCATAGGGTGCACACTTAAGAGTTTTAATTCCAGGGATTGAAATCACAACTTCACTGTAACTGTGTGAACGGCCTCGGCTGGCTCCTCAACACTACAGCAGGGGCCAGGGAAACTTACACCTAGTTACAGAGGAAAACTGCGATTTAGTTAAAAGCTGTCTTCTGCTTCTTCCAAGCCACCTCTCTCACAAACAGCACAGGACCTGGTTCAGTTCCCAGGACACCATCAGAGGTCTGGAGCAGGTAACTTTTCTTGGTTGTTTAAGGGGTACTTTTGAGGAAACTTGTCAGTTTTTATAGTAATTTACCTTTTCCTTGTCATACACTGCTCTAGATCAGGAAGTCTGCTCTGTGAACATCTGTATGACATAGGAATTAAACAAAAAAAAAAACCCAATCCAGTAAATAAAGCTTAAATTCAGAAAAATACAGAGCCTGGGACATCTTAATCTGCTTGAAAATTGTGTGGGTTCTGCATAATTTGTATCAACTAAACCTAGTGTTTCTGCAAGGATAAGCCCCCTGGAAGTGGTGCACATTTTAGTGTTGCTATCGTGCTGAAGAATCAGGAGCATTCATTTCAATAGTGTTTTCTGTTTCATGAGCCAGGACCTGCTTTATTCAGCCTAGGCAGTGTTACTGTATCTAGAGCAGTGGCAATGCATGCAATTTATTTTTTTTTTTTAGTTAAGTATGTTCCAGAGAAACAGTTTAGTTTGAAAAGTATGTGGTACACTACACAAACCAGCTGTAAGGATCATGTAGAGTCTGTTTTGGGGGCTATGGGAATGCTTGGTCCCTCACTCACCGGCACACGAAGTCACTCATCACAAGCACATAAGGAGTCTCTTTTACCACTGAGCAGAGTCTGTTTATAGGAGCAAGCACATGAAAACTGAAGTCCTTCATCCAGTTTTTCCCCTCACATAAACTTTTGTTCACAGGTCTTATCTTTGCGTGAGTTGTCTTCGGCACAGAGGAGATGAACTACAATGTCAAACAGCCCAGCAACCACTAACTTCTCTTGGCTTTCAGCAGGCTACAGCAACAGCCCCTCTGAGCTGGCCCTGGCTGCTCAGCTGATGGTGAGCACCAGGTCCCAGTGTTTCAGAGGCTGCCCGTGGGCTGCCACAAAGGTGTTGAGTGAGTTACAGGGCTCCAGCTGGGACCCTGACCACGCAGCAGCCAGGACTCCTCACACCCAGCGCTGCTGTTCCCACCCCGGTGTGTGAACAGCGCTCACCACAGGGTCCACACCAGTGCCTGCTGAAGACCAACCCTCTCAACACGTGCTGCATTAAGGACAACAGTGGAACCCTTCTTGGCGTTAAATGCCAACAGGTCTTTGCTCAGAGGACCTGATTTACACTGCAAGGGTGAGACTCTTGCATCCAGCTAACAAAAGGTGGTGTTTTTAACCTCCCTCAAATAATGCTTCTGGTAATTCTGTGGACGGTTTGGAGAATTGAGGGAGAAGTCTCTGTGATTTTAACTTTTTTTAATTATACCTCATTCCCTGTCTCAGTCTCCTCTGTGCCCGAAGTCAATTTTTTTCTGGGTAAAATACTGAAGTCTTATCACAGGTGAAGCCAACTCCTACAGAGGGGGTAAAGCTTGGTTTGTAACTAACTTATGCCTAATTCAAAATTACTACAGGAATCTTCTTAGTCACAAGCTTGAAGGCAGACAGCAGCCCCTACCCGCTCCAGTTCACACACACCTTGGACTTCAGCAGAATCAAAGTTATGCCAGGAAGGAATTTGGACCATGAGTTTATAAAACTATTCTTTAACACAGTTGACTCCAGAAGCTTCACCAGTTGGTACGGGGACAGTGTGATGTAAAACCTGATGATCCCATCCAACTGTAGTGAGCAAGGCATCATCTGAAGGAGACCACGACAAGCCTGTTACAAAGTCTCGATGGGAACGGTCTCTGAACCTGGAAAACATGAACACTCTGTTAGCTGTAAAGCACCCTCACCAAGAGTTTGGGGGCTTGTGCAGTTTCTAAGGGCTAATTTGTTAGGACGATGCTCCCCTACTTAAGACTATTTTTATCCTCCCCTCAGCACGTGGATAAATAATTAGCTTAATGAGAAATCAGTGAGAGAAAGAGCCCCAGCAGTGAATACATTGTCTAGTACTTACACCTCTGAGAGGTCTGAGTCAAGAACAGCTACTGAACAGTCTTCGCTGATTGAAGCCAGTAAGGGTGAACTAGAAGAGAGAGGAGCCCAGGGTTAGGAAGAAAAAAAAATAAAAAATATACAGTAAAGCTCTGAGGGATAAACTCCTGAAAAGTGCACTTCATGATCCTGACCCAGTGAATTAACAGCCACTAAATCTTACAGAAATGTTTTCACCAGCGTTTGGCAGGCTGCCAGCACACTAAGCAAGAATATTCTATTAGCCTTGGAAAGCAAGGTGACTGCAACTGGAGAAAGCCCCAGGGTGGCTCAGTACCACTCCCTCCTTCCCTAACAATCTGCTTGATTAAAAGACCAAAACGAGCCCTCTTACAGGTTGTGCTCTCCTACCAAGTAAGGCTTTCAAGTGTCTGCAGTCACAGGGGCAGAGAACGTGTATCAGACTGTACCTATGTGCAGAAAAAGCAAACCGCCTGATACTTCGCACGTGCACAGAGGAGCTGAGGGCAGAATCGGGATTCTTTGTGTCTACGAGTGCAACTGTTCCATTTTCATCACCTTTAAGAGAAGGGAGAACCAAGTTATTAGATTGTTACGGGACAAGAAAGACCTTGATTTGTCTGGTGAAAGTCGAGTAATAAGATCACTTCTTACCCAAAGCAAAGATGTCACTTTTCTGTGGATGCCACATGACTGAGGTAGGGAGGTGATCAGAGGCACTGCAAACTGCGAGTCAAGAGCGAAGAGTCAGCACAAAGCTAGTCCTACACTGTCTCACTTTAGCACTGCTACCACAAAGGCAAACATTTAAAAGCTTGTTGTAGTTCTGTAAGGGAGTGAGGCTTCCTTAGGCTTTAGCAGGCTTTTCTGCCCAAATGCAGACATTGCTAAATTGGAAGTTAAGAGTCAAGTCAGGCATGAATTAACTTATTTCTTCCAACAAAACCTCCTACACAAGTGGTGCCTGCACCCAGAAACGTACCAATTCGAGTAGCTGGTTTGGGGCATCTGGTGTCCCAGAGTAAAGTTCTGCTGTCCTGTAAAGCCAAAGCAAATGAGAAGGTTTTTACAATCTCTTTGTGGCAAGGGGTAGGCACAAACTCAGGTTCACTGCAGAGCAGCTACTAACCCCCATGCAAAACCACACCACCTTCTCCTTTGTGTTAGTGATGCTACCATTAATGGCATGTTAGCTCCTCCAGCCATCCCCAGGACAGAGCTAGGAGCTCCCACATTAACAAAAAACCCAGAGAAATCAGCTTGGTAAGCTGCCTGTCAACTTAGCCAACGGGAAGTTTCAAATAACACTGGTATGGAGCTTGTAACACAAGAGGTGGTTTCTCAGTAAGTGCATTTAACTGTAAATAACTGAAGTTAAATCTCATTCTTATGGAGTAGATTTAGACAGAGAGCGAGCTTTACCTCAGCGCAGGACAGGAACACAGTGTCCTTACCAGGACAGGAAGCCACACATGACACTGAACCGGAGTGAGCTACCAAAAGCACAAAAGGATAAAGAGCCTCAAAGATTGTATCCAGCTTTCCCACGTATTCCCAAGGACCTCTGAAGGCACAGCAGTAAAATAAAGAATAGCAGGGTAACTTCTACTCAATAACCAACTGCTTCCTAACAAACCAGTGAGCTGCCAAAGCCACGGCAAGCGAGTCCCTGTGACATGCAGAGGGCTGAGGAAGCCTCTCCAGACAAGAGGGCAGCTACAAAGGGGCTGGGGGGAGAGGATCAATCAGCGTGTGGCCTCTGCTGTGGCTGGAGATCACACCGTCCCATCTCCAGAGACTGGCACTTTGATTGAGCGGTTGTTCAAAACCAAAATAGGTTAGGAGGTCACAAGATCACATGCAGGTAAAAGACAAATCTAAGCACAGAAGAAGTACTCTAAAATTCTCCTAGAGATGCAAAGTAAACTGAGCTTTAAAGCACTCATTTTGTGGGGAGAGATGAACAACAGAGAAATAAAGCTATGCCAGAAACTCCAGAGACCCCCAGGGAAGAGATCGTGGCCCCACATGTGCTGTGACAGATGGGGGGCAACCAGCGAGGGGTCAGGAAGAGCGGGGCAAGGGGCCTGGTGTGGCACTCACCTCTGTAGGAGTGCAGCACCGTTTGCTGTGGCAGGTCCCAGACCTTCACGCTGTGGACAAGAGCGAGCGCTCAGCACCCAGCACCAGCCCTGGCACGGGGCCGGGGGGGGGGGGACACGGGACACTCACCAGAAGTCCCTGCCGCCACTGACAGCCTGGGTGCTGCCGGCCAGGACGGTCACTGTCATCACGATGTCATCGTGCTCATATTTACAGAACTTGTTGACGATGAGGGTTTCCTTCTCGTCCAGCTCCCACAGCTCCACGGCGCCTGGGGGAGGGGAAGGGGGGGGGCACCCACCTCAGCGGGGGGACACCCACCATAGCGGGGAGGTGGGGGGGGATCCCCGTTGCTTACCGGAGTCGGACGCCACCAGGATGCCTCTGTCTGCCACCCAGCACAGGTCGGCGACGCCCGCCTCGGTCTGGACGCCGGCGGTGCAGAAACCCTCGCTGGGGGCCCGGCGGGGGTCGGCGAACACCCAGAGGGAGCCGCTCCAGCAGCGGCCGCTCAGCCCCGAGGCGCCCAGCAGCAGGGCCCCGTCTGCGGAAGAGGCGAAAGGAGACCCGGTCAGCGCCCACCGCCGCTCCCCCAGGGGCCGGGCGGTCCCATTCCATGCGTGTGTTTCCTCCCCCACTCCCCTGTCCCGATCCCCCTCCCCACCCGGGGCCGGCGGCCCGGCCGCGGCCCCGCTACCTGCGCGGTAGTGCGCGCCCTCCAGGTGCCGCTCCATGCAGGCGGGAGCATTGGGCGGGATGTTCCATTCGGGGCCGGCCGCGGCCTCCTCGTCCTCCGGGGCGGGCGGGGGCTGCTCGGGCGGGGGCTGCTCAGGCGGCGGCTCCTCCATGGCGGCGGCGGCAGCGGCGACAGGAGCGGGGCCGGCGGCGCCCCCACGTGCTCCCGTGCCGCGCGCGCGCGCCGCCGCCGCCCGCCTCTCGCGAGAACGCCGGGCCCCACCCCACCGCGGGCCTCTCGCGAGACCTCTCCTACCGCCATCTTGGAACGGAGGCGGCCCGGCGGTCACCGGGACACGGGGGTCGTGCCGCTGCCTGAGCTGCCCCGTCCCGCCCGCCACCCAGCCTGCCCGCCATGCTCTCCCGCCTCGTCCTCCGCGCCGGTGAGCAGGGGGCAGCGCCGTCTCGCTGGGCTGGGGGCGGCGGCGGGTGGGGGGCTGTCCTGGCTGGGCTCTGCCCTGACGCTCTCTCTGCTCCTCTTTCCCCCTCCCTCAGCCCCGGCCGCACTCCGGAGCCTGCCGCCTCCCGTCGCCGTGGGGTGAGTACCGCGGAGCGGGCGGGTGGCCCCGGCAGGCAGCGCTCGAAGCTTTGTCCAAGGGCTCTGGTGTGCGGGGCGGCCCGGCTGGGCCCCTGAGGGGCTGTCCGAGGCCGCCTGAGGAGGCCCGAGAGCGCCTCAGAAGCCGTTGTTTATAATTAACATCGTTCTAGGGGCTTGTCTTTGTATTTCCAGCTCACTATATTCTAATTAAGGCTTATAAAATAGCGAGGAACCTCTGGAGCTTAGCCCGGCCCACCCACCTCCTCGAAGGAGGTGTGTTTAATGTGCACCTGCCTACTTACTGGACATCAGTTTGAGCCTCGTGTAAGGGAGGGTTGTTGGTTTTTTTTGAAATAAGAAGCTGACTGGAAGCTTTCTCCTCATTTGCAGTGTACTGCACGCCGTGAGACCGGTGCATACATCACAGCAGCGTTTGGCTCCTTTGCCACCTCTGCCTGAGAAAGGCGGAGAAGTACGTCACGGTTTGATCCCTGAGGAGTTTTTCCAGTTTCTCTATCCCAAGACAGGAGTCACAGGTTAATATATGCTTTTACTCTTTAAAAAGACGCACATTTAGTTAAGTTTGCTGAGTTCTGTCCACCTTTTCTGGCTGCTGAATAGGTAAAATATTAGGGAAAAACGTGTTTTGCATATGTAGTGGAGGTTGTGAAGACTGAGCTGGCTGGAAGTGCCTGTGCTTTAAATACAGGCTAAGACTATCTCCCGAGCTTGATCTAGTAAGATTTATTTGTATGCTGACCCTCGGCACCTTTAAACAGAGATTTTTGCCTGTTCCTAAACGAGCAGAAGCATCAGGTCTTGTGCAGAGTTACGAGGCTTTTCCCCTCCTGGCCCCTTCCCCTGGGTGGTGTTGGCTTTCTCCTTGTTGTCGTGAAAAAGAATTGCTTCCTGATCTTCTCATAGGCCTTCAGTGGGCTGCCTCTTGGTGTTTGACTTGAGTGAACCTCTTAATGCTTTGTACAAATAAAACCGCTTTGGTTTGCTTTGTTTTTCTTTTAGGGCCTTACATGTTGGGAACGGGACTCCTGCTTTATTTTCTCTCTAAGGAAATCTACGTAGTTAACCACGAGACAGTTGCAGCCGCCTGCATATTATCTGTCATCATTTACGGCATAAAAAAATATGGGGCTGATGTAGCAGCTTTTGCTGACAAACTTAATGAGGTAACAAGAGAAACCATCATCTAACTGTGTAACAGTTAATAACTATTTTATCTGTTTAAAAGAATACTGTGCCCAGGCTGTTACAAACATCTGTAATAGCTTCGGAATGGGGTTTAAATAAGGTGTGGTTTAGATCTGAGCTTGGTATTGGTGCATGAGTTTTCAAAAAGAAAGCACCTTATGACAAAAGATTATTTTTCTTTAAAGCAGGACTGATTGTGAACCCTGATTCTTCTCTCTTGCCATCCTTTGGCCTCAACCCTGGCACTGCCCAGTTTATGCAGACTTCTCTCAAGTCTTAATGCAGAATTAATTACAGATCACCCATGTTCCTCGCATCTTCCTTTCATTCTGAAGCATAGTTTCTCTTACTTCCTTCAGGAGAAGGTTGCTAATGCCTTAGCTGTGAAAAACGCGGCTATTAAAGGTCTCGAGACTGCTATTGAAGAGGAGAAGAAGGAGCAGTGGCGGGTTGAGGGCCGCAGTTTCCTCTTTGATGCCAAGCGGGTACGTGGCTCCAGCTCTGTTCCCCCCACTGCAGCATCCCCTGCCCCTCCTGGGTGCCTCTTCGATTGCCAACAAGTAACAAATCGTTGCCCCTCGGGATGTCACAGAGCGGGCCAGTTCCACCGCCTGATCCAGTGACTTCTGCTGTGGAACCTGGTTTGTGTTCTTGCCAAACGTTAACCCTTTGGTTTCATCTTTCGTGTCTAGAACAATATTGCAATGTTGCTGGAGACTAATTATCGAGAAAGGTTAATGACAGTGTACAACGAAGTAAAGAAGAGGCTGGACTACCAAGTGGCTCTGCAGAATTTAAAGCGTCAGAAAGAACAAGATCACATGATTCAGTGGGTGGAGAAAAATGTTGTTCAGAGCATCACACCCCAGCAGGTATCTGCTTTATGGTTTGGTCTCTACTGTCCAGTGATTCTGGTTTGAGCCAGAAGGTGACAGCTCATCTTTGGGGGACTTCTGAATGCGGCTGCATCATGTCCCTGCTGCTGTGTGAGAGCTGTCAAGCCCAGTTACTAGGTATTGGATACTGGTGTTGCTGGTGGTTTAGGTGGGAATTGAGCGTGGTGGTGGTTGTTGCAGCACAGAGCTAAGCCTGTGCTAAGGGGCATAGCTAACGGGTCAGAGAACTCTCCTCTCAAGGTCTCTGTAAGGCCGTGGCCGCTGAGGATCTGCAGGTGGGCTCTAGACATCCATCCTGTCCAGGAACGGAGCTGAGATCCAGCAAAGGCGTTCCCAGCAGCGCTGTGCGCGGGTGCCCCACCGCAGGATGTTGTTTGTGTTTGAGTCTCTGACACCAGGCGTTACAGTTTATCCCTTTTCATCACTAGAAAGCCTGTGCTGCTGCTTTGTGTCTTTTGTAAAGTCTTCGTTCTGAAAGCTGTTTCTCTTCCTTTTGCAGCAGAAGGAGAGCATCGCGAAGTGCATTTTGGACCTGAAGGCGTTATCGAAGAGCGCGCAGGTGGCCGTGTAGCCTCTGCTGGTGCCCCTGACACGCGCCCTGTTACTGTTGGAAACTCTATGATTCTAAAATGTCATTAAACAAACCAACCAGCCACCCTCTCTGCTGTCTTTCACTAGCAACAGTAATTTCCCTTTTGTGCCTGAAGTAGCTTCATTAGTCGCATAAACCACGACAGTTAGTTTAGAGCAGGGGATTACTTGCAACCACAGCATGTGCGATTCAGTTTGGTTCCTTCTTTGCTCGTGAGCACCTCCAGAAATACAGAACTTCACACTGAAAAACTCTGGTGCTAATACAGCCATCAGGTTTTAGTTTAGAATTGTATGTGATAAAAACTTAAGACATCCCAACGGATTGTAGGCATGCTCTAAAATCAGAGTGCGGTGCTCCCCCTCGCCTCTCCTGCTGCAGGGGATGGTGCTCAGAGTGGATGGCCTCATTTTACAAATTAACTGAAAAAAAAAAAAAAAAACCTAAACCCTTTCATAATAAAGCCTCAAATAGTGATGAAAGAGTCTTCCTATTCTGTGGAGAGGATGTAGCTGCAGGAAACTTACCACAACCTACCAGAAAACTTTGCTGCAGCAGAACTTGCCGGTATCCAAAGGGTGAAATGGACAAGTTTGAGAGGGTGGGGTTTTTTTCTGCATTTTCAAGGAAGGGAAAAAAAAAATCTGCCTTTTTCTGTGTACAAAGGAAAATAGCATTACATGTATTACAATAATACACAGCATCAGCCTTTTCTTTTTCTAGGAAACTTTTTCCCTGAAGGCTTTTGTTACATCTCAAATATCCCAGCTGAGGGAAGCGCTTCCCTGTGCGTGGCCTCATCCCTCCTGTGCTGGGAAGGGATTCAGTGGGATGTGGGTGAGCAGAGCAGGCTGTGCGTACACACCTCTCAGCTGGATTGCTCCTCCAGCAGCAAAATGCTTATTTTAGCAGAGTTAGTAAAGTAGCACAGCGTCCTACACTTTTCAATACAACAGTTCAGCAAAAAAAGGTGTTCTGTGGAGGTAAGAACCTTACTTAAAAGTAAGCTAACTTCAGCTGAAAAGGCCTGACTTTACTTTGGTTTTTTTAGATGAACTGTTCCTAAGAATGCAGGTGTTTCACAGTTTCCTGTTTTGTTGTGTTTTGGTTTTTTGGGTTTTGCTTTTTGGGGGTTTTTTTGGTGGGTTTGTTTTTCTTTTTTTTTTTTTTAATACAAAAAGTGAAGTTGCCCAACTTCCACATTTGTGTAACCCCACCTTTGAATGACTTGAGCTTTAACTAGTTTGACAGAATCTTCTGGCAAAGCAAGCAGTTAAACTGCTGTGCCAGCGCTGCGGGACTTCTCCACAGCAGGGGGGCAGCGCAGGTAAGGTGGAGCTGTACCAGTTCCTGTCCTTGCTTTTATTACTGCAAACACAAGACGCTTTTGGACTCTGGGCTGGAAACTGGGAGGTTTTAACTGGTTTGCAGCTGTGGAATTTAGGCAGCAATGGGCATGCGGCAGGAAAAGGTGATGGCAACACAGAAGAGGATGTTGCCTTTCATGCTGTTGTCAGCAACGCTTTTGTGTTACTCACGGTGTGCAGTTGGAGAGTCACGCGGTGAGAAATACCCATGGCAGGAATTTTCTAGTGGCCTGGTGTTTCCCTGCCTTTAAGATTCCTCCCCCAAATGTGAGAGGAGTTACTGTTCCTTCTTCAGTGGAAAAAGGCAATGTCACTTGAGAAAGAGAAGCTTAAAGGCGCCTTTTTTTTTTTTTTCAAAGCTGCTTCTGATTGAATTTTCTGATTAAACTCAATCTCTGAAATGTTTATAATTTCATTCTGTTCTACCTGCTGTGAAAATAATACCGTGGGTGCTTTTTTAGTTATTCAAAGCCCTCTGTCCTTTTGCAAGGAGGCAGCGTAGTGAACGTGCTCGAGCGTGCGCAGGAACAGGCCCTTGGGAAGAGGGATTTGGGTCGAGTAATCGCCGGGTTCGCTGCTGTGGCTTTGTGCTGGTTTGTGTAAAACATCTGAAAAAGGGAGACGATCTAAAGTCGAGTCTGTGGGTTACGAGAGGGTGCCCAGTTTGCTTTGCTCTGGTGTGTATATCTATGGTGCATATGTATGTATATAAATATAACTTCTTTTTCCCCTCCCCTCCTTTTAGCTTCTCGTGCTGTTCATTACTGTTTGGAGAGAATGGGAGGTCGTTCCTCAAAACGAAATGAAGGTATTCTCTCCTTTAAGGAATTCTCTCTGATGCCATTTTCTCGACCAAATTATTTTGTCCTGACTTAGGAGGGGCTGCTGGGGGATGGCTTAGCAGGAGGTGTACACATAAGGGGAAGAACCACGTGGCTGCCACCAGCTGCTGTGGGACAGGAGTATTATGAATAACGAAAATTTTCCGTCAGGTGTTTCCCCTTTCAGCCCTCTGGTAGACAAATGCTGTACCTACAGCAATACTTGAACATGCCTCTGGGTAGTTCTTGTTGCTTGTAATGTTTCTGGAGAAATGGAACGTGTTTAAAACTAGGTTTTGATATTTATTTATTTTTTATTCGCTTCCAGTTATACCAAACCCTATTTCCACTACTGTCACTGTACATACCACTGTACCTACCACTGTCTGTACCCCTGTACCTACCTCTGCAGATGACTTAAAAGCTTCAGGAGTCAACTGCTGGATTGATAAGTGAGTGTTCCACCTTCATTTCCTGACTTCAAACAGTTCCATGAGACCACAGACGACTCCCGTATGGGAGGAGTTATTTGTAATGTGTTTTGCCTTGGGTTTTGAGAAGGTTGTTTAGAGTTTCCTAGGCTGTGCAGTAGATACTGAATCCACAGTGATGCTTAATGCAGATAGACACCTTTTAATCTCATGGGGCTTGAGATAAATGATATATTACTTTCCATAAAGTTGGATGAATTTGAGCACTATTGATTCTTCAACACCTCTGTTAAAACCAGGGATCCTGACTCTCTTTTCTGTGTACTGACAGACATGAAATAGTCTACATATTGCTAGCCTTAATCTCTGGCATCCTGTTGACTGTTCTGGTTTTTGCATTCATCTACCTCTTCAGAAAAAGTAAGTGGCACCATACGGGGAATAGCAACAGCGTGATGATCCAAGCCTTGTGCTGCACATCTTCATGTGGATGGCACCAAGCTCCACGCTCTCTGAGCTGCATCCAACAGCACAAGGGCTTCAGAGTAACTTTTACAGAAGTTACTTGGAAAGTGGCTCAAATTATGTCTCTCTTCAATAATCTGTGGCTTGATGAACAGTCATTCCTGGCTGTAACTCCTCGTGAACCACCCCAGGGACTGTTTTCACAGAAGAATTAACTTTAGTGCTGATGAGTTGTGGTTTGGTTTGTTGGTTGTGGTTGTTTAGTTTTTTGGGTGTGTTTTGGGTTTTGTTTAGGTTTGGTTTTTTGTTTTGGTTTTTTTTTTTGTCCTAATGTTGGCCACAAAGATTTCTCCCCAAATTCACCCATCACTTTTCTCCTGGCCACTTCCAGTGGGTGAGCAGGGACTTGGGCTACCCTCCTGCTCAGGCTTGTGACAGACTTTACAAGCCACATGCTCTGCGGTGCCGCTCCGTCACCCTGCTCTCGAGCCTCTTCTGCTGCTGTCTCCAACCACAGTGCAGACAGCTGAGACTGGTGTTCCTCCTTCCTAGAGTGTAAGCGATCCCACCAGCATTTACAAGGGCAAGCTCCCTCCCAGACAGTGGCTGAGGAATCTGAGAAGAGCATCCAGGTAAAGGTTGCACTGATTCTATCTAATACTTCATGCAGAGATTTTAGATTCTTGATAGAATGGTAAATATCAATCGGGGGGAGTGGGGAGAAGAGAGGTTTGCTCTTGCAAGACTCAGTTGTTGGTTGACAGTTCTTTTGACTAAGAAAAAGTATGTTCTTTTGAGGCTCCAGCCTGTGTTCATAGCAGTGCGGGGAGTTACCTGAGGAGATACGTGGACAGTAGGAGGAAAGATGCTCCTTCTGTCGTTGCAGAGCTCAGAAACCATACTCCCTACACATATCAAGGACGCTGGGGCTTAACTAAACCACTGATTAGGCAGGTCAGGGGAAAAATCATAGTAAAGGACAAGCACTTCAGCATATTTTTTGCACAATACTGATTCTTCAGAAGCCCCTAATGCAGAATTGACCTGGGATCCTCAGACAGACTTACAACTGGTCTGATCCAGCACAGCGTTTACTCCTTTCCCTCGTGCAGGGTTACAGACTGTGGCTGCTTATGGGGTGTAGTGTTGAGGGCAGACTGAAGGCAGGAAATGCCTGCTGAGATGCGATGCTTGCATGCTCTAACATCTGCGGCTTCTTTCACATCCCCAGAATGAGGTTGCCTACACCACTCTGGTCTTCCAGCGGAGTCGGGCACCTGTGGCTGTGTGAGGATGAGGTTTCTACTGAAATGAAGACACTTGTACTTTCTGAACATCAAATGCTACCAGAATATTCTGTCGAGCCCTGTAGTGCTCTGAGAAATGCCAGCACTGCCATACGTAACATCAACTCATTTTATAGTTATAAGGGGACACTAATGTCTCTTATTCCAAACCTGCCAACAGTGATGGACAAACTGCTTTTTATACTGTATTTCCTCATCTGGAGAAATGTCACTTGGAAAGTTGCCACGTGTGTGTTTGCTATTGCTCTGAACTACCAAAGAGAATTGAAAAACAGAAACATTGCTCTGCATCTATTCGTATCTGTGCCCTTATGTTTCCCTTTTCCTGTCCCGAGTATTTTTCTTGATATTTTTTAATTTTTTTTTTTGCCAGGTTGTCTGATGAGTTATTTGCTGCTTATTGAAGTCATGATAATGAAATGTTTGTATGCAAACAGCTACTTCCTGAATGGGTCGCATAAAGAAATGTGCAATCACAGTGTGACAGTCAAAATGTTTCAAAATGTTCATTCACATGTTATTGTTGCCAACAGTGTTGTAAATGCATTGAAAAAAGATTAAAATCACCCTCTTTTCATAAAGTGGGGAATAAGTTGCCACTAGGAACTCAGGAGCCACAGAGAAGCTTCTCTGCACATCCCTGTGCCCACGGAACCAAGGTTTGCTGGCCAGGTACAGGGATCTCCAGCTCTGCTCAATGCTTCTCCTGCAAGGTGGAATCAGAGGCAGGTTTCCTGCTACTTCAACCCTCTGAGCCCAGGAGCCTCCTTGTTTCTGGTCACCAGAGTCAGGTTCTCACAGGTATTTCTCTTTTCTGAAAATGCTGATGTTTGCACGTGTGGCTCTGCAGATGCCTCTCTCGAGGAATTTCTTGGGCAGGACAAGGGTCCTGCAGCCTCTGTGTGCTGCAGCTGAAGGCAGCGAGGCTGCCCCACCCAAGAGGCTCCACGGGCGAGGGTGGAAGTGCCACCGGATGGCAGCACAAAGCCACGGATGGGCATCTGGAGTAGCCCAGCCTGGATGTGCTGCTGCCTTTGGTGTCTCCAACAGTGGTGAGCAGAGCCAGGGGCTCCCCCTCAGCCGGCTCTTCGGGCTGTGCTGCCTTTGGGATTGCAAAAGCTGGTGGAAGTCTGGGGACCACTGAGAAGCAGGTGCACAAACTCCAGAAGTTCTGATGTCTGGCTTGGGAGGTGTTGTGGGTAAGGCCATTTACAGGGCCAGGAGGAGAAGTTATGGTCTTTGTTTTGTTATCTGCTCTCAGCTCAGTCACGGCAGTTTCTTCGAGCACTATTTAATAGAGAAAATACCGTGTTACTCCTTAAACTCTGCAGCTGCCGAGATGTTCACGAGGGTTGATTGTTGTTTGTGGACTTTGTTGTTTAAAATGAATAATGCTGTTACTCTGCTGTGTGACAGCAACTGAGAAATAAGGTCTGAAAATTTACCTGGCTTGCACAATGTCACTTCCCTGTTCCAACAAGAATGCTGCCTGCCTGTGTCAGATCCTGGCTTAGGAGTGCAAGAGAAGGTGACTTAACGCAGGTTGTGGGGTTTTTACCCCAACTCCGAGACGTTGGGATTTTTGTGTAAATGTTTCCTCACCAGGAATTGTACTGAGGCTTAACATGACCATTTCATGTACTTTGTGAATCGTTGCTGGCTGCAGCACAGCAATTTTGTGTGCTTACCTTGAGAGCGGGGTGTGGTACAGCCTGTGGAGAAGGAGGGTGACAGAGAAACCCCATTTGTTGTGTCCCAGACTCATCCCAAAGCATCCATCTGTCTCTCCCATGCCAAGAGCTCTGTGTGGTCACAGGCAGTTTCTAATGGTAGCCATCAGCCAGCTCTTTGTTTTATAGACAGTTGGAAGAATCTGGGACAACTGCATCTGCTGCTTAGAACAGAGGAAGGGTTGGGTGTCCTCTGTTGGGCTATTTATTCCAGCTCTCCCATTTTCTCCATTTCAGTAGGATTTTGCTGGAGATGTTTGTACTCGGGGTCTCCCTAAAGACAAGCTTTCACAGCAGGAATTTGCAAGGAATTTGCCTGGGTATGGGAAAGTCCAGTACAAATTGTCCAGCCCTGGGATGGTGGGTGGAAACGGCTCACGGGTTAAATGGTGTTTTGAAGGATGCACAAACAGTGGTGGCCTAGGATATTCCCTGGCGTTTTGGAGCTGACATCTGGTTGTATTGTTAAAAGGATGGATTACTAGAGCTACAGCAGTGACATCAGTGTGATGTCAGGCTGCATTTCCCTCAGCCAGCAGTGAGTCAGCTCTCGCGGGAGAGCTCAATCCTTTGCTCTCCCCGGGTGATGTTTGTAGACACGTGGACTCCTGGCATGTGCCTTCACCCACCTTCACATCTAGTTCAGGCATTGTTCAGCCTGTTTCTCTGTCTGGGGCTGAAGCCCCAGCTGTTCCCAGCATAACTGATAGAAGTGAGAATCAGGGACCTAGACCTGCAGGAACCTTTTCCACTCAGCCCTACCACTGGCAAAAGTCCCCTGATGAACCCTCTCCCTCTTAATGAACAATTTTCTGCTCTTTAGGTGGGACCTGGTTTTCTGCTGAAAGCAATCAGCTCTTACAACTGATAATGAGAGGAGATGTACCAAAATTCTGATGTGCTTATGCAGCGACTTCCTTTGCTGGCCTGTTTATTAATAGAGTTGAGCTGTGTGACAGGGTAGAACTTTGGCTTGTGACAAGGGTTACATCAGATAATAAACTGAGATGCCTGATCTCAGCTAAAGCAGCAGATGCCAGTGCTTTCTGAGATAAGTAACAGAATGATGCACTCCCTTTTCTGCTTTTTCTAGACCACTGTTATTATTTAAAGATGGAGAGAAAAAAAGAGCCTGGCCTTTAATGACCTATTTTCAGCTTGACCCGTGTTCCTTAAAACCAGGCTGTGTGAGCTGTGGGGTGATGTTTGCTGCCACTGCTGTGCCATCCTCGTGAGGACACCGACTAAAACAGCGTGGATATTTCATGCAGGCTCCCTTCTTAATTGCTGTGGGAGATGAGCAGGCTGAATTAATATAAAATCCATCTAATATTAATGAAAACTTTGCAACGCTGACCTGCACCACAAGTTGACTGGACTCAAAGTTGTCTAAACTGACAAAGAAGACAAAGAGTGTAAGAACAGTCAGTCAGGACATGCCTGGACTGTGGGCTGCTGTATTACCAGCAAACAACACAGAACACGTTTATCCTCTTTTTCACTGGACCCAACCCATCCTTGTGTAAAAAAAACAAACCCAAAACAACACAACGCTGGACAAAATTTATCTTCTGCAGCTCTTCTGTATTTTGAAATGATTTAATACAGACATATAGAGAGACATTTACGTACACCTTTAGAGTAGTCTTCAGGTCTGGAACAGGTTGCTGCAAAAAGAGCGACTGTTGTTCGGGTTGAGAGAGGAGACTCGCAGCAAATTGCATTTAAATTGGGTGTTAGGAAAACAGTTTGTGATTGCTGGGAGAACTAAGCCCAGGAATATGCTGTGCGGGAAGGATGCCCAGAATGGATGTTTTATAGTAACAAATTAGGATCATGCATCCTTGATGGTTTGGGGGTAGGTCATTCTGTCCTTGGTCAGGTAGCTGGGATAGGAGGAAATAACTTAAAAGATAAAATCAGTTTATTTTTTGACAATCATCTCTCCTTGGTTTGCTCCCCTGCCCCCAGCATGGCTCGTTATTGAACAGCTTCAGTGTGTTCATCAGCTTGGCTCTTACCTCCTCTTTTCCATCTGAGGTCTATTTTGCAGGAGTCTGGGCCCAGCAATTAAAGTCTCCCACTGACAGGATCTCCCCCAATGAAAAGGAGGGTCACCAAAGCCAGTGCAGCTTCTGGCCTTTCAGCTGGGATGGTGAGCAGGGAGTGAGGAGACGTGCCCAGTGCAGGTCAGCTGCAGTGGGGTGGACACAGAGGTGTTGTAGTTTTACTGGACAGGTGCTACTGGACAAAAAAAACAAGTCAGGCCAAGTCTGGCTGTGTGTAAGTAAAGAGCCTCTAACAGAGCAAAAAGGTAAATCAAAATTACAACAAAATGACTTCTCGGTGTTGAGTTAAAACTGGAAATGAACAAACACTGTGTTTTTACCAGCTGGTCGTGGATCTGAGCTAGGGAACCAGGAGCAAAACCTCTGCATTGTCAACAGTGCTCTGGGTCACTGGTCTACCAAATAATGCCCAAGCCAATAAATTAAAACTGGAAGGGCCTGTTAAATGAAGATGCTTGTCTGGAAGACCTGGGCTTGGTACAGCAACCACCAAGCAGAATTCTCCGGGGTACGGTAATGGAGAAGATCATAAATGATCAAATAAATGGTCAAATGTGCATCAGGTCGAGTAAGAGGAACTTGGACTTGTCATAAAACAGTTTGTGCAAGAGCAGGAGTAGCTGAAACACATTTCTTCAGGAGTTTCTTTAAGCAAAGTGATTTATCTGTGGTCTGGTATATGCTGGCAGGGCGACTTTTGTTCTTTATTTACAACTGTTAGTCTGTTGTTTGCTCTGTAAGAATTGGGTTCGGTTCTTTTGCACAGGATATAGGTCCTTAAAATTAAAAGGTACGTGTTTTTGAACTTCTTTATCTTGCAAGCATAGACAATGGGGTTCATGACAGAATTGGCGTGGGATAGCAGGATTCCCAGGTACATCAAACACTGGGGGATCTGATATTTAGGGTAAAAATAGGAAATGCAGTTTATAATGCACAGAGGCAACCAGGATATTGCAAACAGGAAGAGAACAAGTGCTAGGGATTTGGCTGTCTTGAACTCCTGTCCATAAAAAGCTCCTACCCCTCTCGCACTGGTTGTACCTTGACTCAGTTTTGTCCGGATGATGTAAAAGATTTCAACATACAGAGCGCACATGATGAGCAAAGGGACAAGAGTTCCTGTGAAGAAGCCAAAATACACCATGTAATCCATTCTTATCACAGAGGTAAACTGACAGCTGAGAATGCTAGAGTGTCGTGGTTCTGTCTTGTTCCATCCAAACATGGGGATTAATCCTGCCAGCAGGGACACAGACCAGCACAAACCCAGTGCCCACCAAATTCTTCTCTCTGTAGTGATTATTTTGTATCTGTTGGGGAGAAAACCCAGGTCACGTTAACCAGAAGTGTTTAAAATAGTTAAGGAAGTTTTCAAGAATTGGCACGTTCAAATACTACGGGGTTTTTTTGTCACAAAAAGGAGCATTAACTTTTCTCTTTTTTTGGTGCAGGGGATGGACGGAGGCCAAACCTTATTTTGAAATAAGCTCTAACTCTTCATTTGTAGCAGTTACTTTCCAGCACCCACAAGAGCTAAGCTTAGCTTCCCCTCTTTATAACTGGAGGTTTTCAGCTATTTCGTTTCTCGTTCCATTACGATGGTAGCGCTCTCCTTGACTAGATATTGCTTATCTGCTATTAGCAGTCCTGTCTTATTTGTCGGCCGCCTTGGTTGGACCAGCTGAAGAATTCAGCTGTTTGACCACATACTCCTCCTGTGGCCGAATTCTGACCATCGGTGACCTTGAGCTATCACCCCCACCCCAACACCCCTGGGGTCTCTCTGTGCTGCATCAACTGCAGGGACCGGTTCTTGCTCTAGAAATCTCCTCTCGGGTGGACTTCTAGGCACAGGTATTTTCTCCATCCACGAGCGTGCACTCAAGTAAATATTTGTTAGAAAAGGGCCAGGTTCAGGAGGAGAGAGGAGGTGGCACCCGTGGGGCCGAGGCAGGGCAGGAATGAGGTGGGCGGAGGGGCTCGTGGTGGTCCAGTGCTCACCTGGTTGGCAGCTTCACCCGCAGGTACCTGTCGATGGCGATGGCCAGGAGGGAGAAGACGGAAGCGTTGGTGAAAACCACCATCAGGCAGCACATAAACAGGCAGGCGTAGAAGTGGGTGCTGATGCCCAGACTCACCACGATGGCCAGGGGTATGACGAAGATCCCCACTGCAATATCAGCCAGTGCCAGGGAAACGATGAAGTACAGAGTTGTGTTCTGAAAGGCCGAGTTCAGCTTCACCACCCAGATGACCAGGATGTTACCCAAAGTGGCAAACAAAGCAACCAAGCACTCGATACCGATGTAAAACCCGTGCAGGCTGCTCAGTGCCAGGCTGTCGTTTGGCATGACGAGCTGCTGGAGATGTTCCCACCCTGGCTTGAGCTGCAGAAGGGAGTGTGGGCATCGATAACCGTGTGTGGGTTTGTCCACGGTGTCTGCTACTCGGTTGTTCCAGTGACTCTGGTGTGCCAACCTCTTCCAGTATTTCACATTCTTAGCACCCGGGCAGCAAATCAGCTGTTGCTTTTTCCCAGCACTGCAAATACCTTAGCATCCAGAAAATGCTTCCCCCTCTGGACACACCTTCTGAAGCTCACAGCATCCCTTCAGCAGCCTAGGATCAGTGAAGAGCTTTAGGAAGCTATTTTGAAGAAAAAAAAAAAAAAGAAAAAAGGAAAAGCTTCCACAAGCCTGCTTACCAGCAACCCATAAACAAATGCTGTAACTGCTTCCTCTTCTAAAACTGTGGCTTGGAAGTGGGAGAGCTGTGACCAGAGTTGACTGCAAAGCTGCCGCTTATCAATCTAGATAATCACTCTGCAGTCACTATAGGAAATGAAGCAGTTCAGGGGATGTTAGAAGAGTGTTTTCTAATATTTCAATACACCATTTAATTCAGGCTATACCGTTACAGTCAAGGCTCTGAGGTGGACAAAAGTGCTCTTTACTTGGACCCTTCTCAGTCTGAGAAGAATGCTTGTAATGCAGGGGATGTTTTTAGTGAGAGTGCTCATTTCTGCTAGAAATCAGTACGGTGACCAACCCAGTCAAGTTCAGAGAGCAGCACACTTTCCTATGCTTTGTTTATCAGAGGTGGAGAAACTGAGGAAAGGTGTGGGAAGTAGCAGGGAGAGGGGGGGTGAAAGCTGCAATCTGCTTGCTTCGGTGCACCCAGTGCCTTGCTCCTTGACGTGAGCCTGCAGTGAAAGAGCTGCTCCCATTTCAGATGAAACTGGGAAGAGAGAAACCTGTGAGCTCATGTCAGCCCACGAGTCGCAGGGTGACCTGGCTCTGGGGCACAGGGAAATGCACGGTCTCCAGGGATGTGCACATGGCAAGTAAATGGTGGGGAGGATGGTGCCCTTTTAGTGTAATGAAGACTTAAGCAAATGTGGGTAGTGTTTGGTTTCCCAGACACCAAGTCCTTCATCTCTTCCAGCAAAACTGAGGATGGGGAAGTGAAATCAGCCCTGGGAAGAGAGAGCACCAAAAATAAATGAAATTTCCTTATTCTCTGCTGTCAAAGAGTTGGACAAATTCCGCTTCCTCGATATTGATGTAAGTGCTTCTTGCGTCCTGACCACAGGGTGTTTTGGTAGAATTACTGCTGGAAAAAGGTGAGCTGTCTCTAGACAGTCCCAGTCTGCAGATGAACTTGGCCATGCTGGTTTGCTAATGAATTCTGGGCCAGGCTATCTGTGGGTGCAGGGGATAAATGGCAGGAGAGGCACAAGAAGGTCCCTGCTGAGATGTGTGCTAGGCTTTTGTACGCTGAACACCTTACTCCTCTGGGGAGTACCTGGGCTGGAGCGGGCAGCTGGCGCTTTGCAGCCTTGAGCAGACATGGGAACTGTCTGTGCTGGCTGCCAGCCCTGCTCGGGTACCAGCCCTCCCACTTCCTGTGCTCGCTGTGCATCTCCTCGCTTGACCTCAGCTGCCAGCTTCCTTTTTCTGTCATCTGCTCCTGTCGAGCTATAGGGGCTTTAATGCCCCTGCCCCGCTCTGCTGATGCAGGTCAAAATTTGCCAGTATTTCTGAGGAAAGGATTTGACCTGCATCTGTGGGTTCTTGTTTAGAAGGGATCGGTGACCATTTGGGGTTCTGCTGTAGTTTTAAAATACATTTTAAATGTCAGAAGCTGCAAAAGACCAACTGCACAGAAGTGTGCATAATTTGAATGAGACCAACCAGGAAAAAAAAAAGAAAAAATTACTTAAAAGCCCAAGTTCCTAAATAATGGAGTTTCTTTTTCTGAAGAATCAAATCTACCATGGCTGATGTTACCTGCTCTCTCAGGTACAGGGCAGCTGTCAGGAAGGAAAGGATTCTGAGACTCTGCTGGCTTCTGTCCATGCAGGTGGGGCTGGTCCTCGTGCTGGGGTGGAACCAGCACATGGGAATTCCCACTGCATCGAGTGTTGCCGTTTGGCTGTGATGAGAATGGATTATGTGGTGTGTTTCAGCTTCTTCGCCTGGATCCTCCTTCCCTTGCTCATAGCGTGTGCGCTCTGCACCAAGATTTTCTACATCATTTGAAGCCTGAACTCTGCAAGTCTTCCAGGAGGAGGAGCAGTTTGTGGGAAGGAACACAAAATGACCAAATATCTGGCCCTCATCCTCTTCTTGCCCGTGACTTCTTGGCTACCTCTGGGCATCCTGAACTGCATTTTGTACCTCTGCCCATCCTGCACCACCCACAGTCCCTGGGCATCCCACTGTCTCATGCCAGCTCAGCCATGGACCCTGCGATCCATGCCTTCAAAATACAGAAGTTGAAGAAACACTTTCAGTCTGAGGACATACATCCTGCTCAGAAGTTGGGGTCAGTTATTTCTAGCACAGAGCACACAGCAGAACTGGGAGTGGGCACTGAGCTGTGCCCCACTCGTCGGTCTGCCCAGGCTGGATACACAAACTGAAACAGCGTGGGAGCAACAGGAGTGGGGTCACAACGACCCAGGCACCAGAATTTATTTCTCAGATCATGCATCAACGCAACAACTGTGTGTATATTTCTGTGCTCAGCTAATTAAGCTCTGGGCGTTGGGAGGCTGAGTTCAGGATCCCAGCTAACTCCTAAAACAAAGAAACTCCTTTCAAATTCTGAGGCAAAAGGTGTGAGAGGTTTGGAACAGGGTGCAGGGGAAGAGACAAGTGTGGATCGTGCTTACGTGCGTTGTGCTCTCTTAATCAAAATCATTACTGTGCTCTGGGGCAGGGGGTGGGGTTTGGCAGAGCTCAGGCCCCAGACAGCACCTCCTGGGAGGCGGTAGTGGGTTCCCTGCAGACCCAGGTCCCAACAGGTACCCTGACAAGATATGGGGTCTCCCTCAGCCTCCCCTTTCTGAAGCCCTGTCCCTCTCTCTTGGGCTGGCCCAAATATTTCTGCTGCTGCAGGGTGAGCTGGGGCAGAAGCCACCTCTGCCGAAGCTCCTCCTGGCCATGAAGTGCTGTGTGAGGCTCCCACAGGCAGCCCAGTGGTGTGGCAGGAGAGCTGATGTGAGCTTCTGGCACTCCTGCTGACAGCTTTTCCTTTAAGAGTATTTACTTTGTCTTTTCAGCTCTATTTAAGGCAACTGTTTCTCAAATCGGTGCAGCTATGAAGACATGCTCTGGCACGTGGCCACGGAGCAAACCTGGCTCCATAAATGCCAAGGTACTGTAGGATGTATCAAGAAGCTGGACCCTGGCTGACAGATTTCTGGTTGCACAAACAGCAGCCATCAAAGTGCCATCAAGAAGACCCAGGCTGGTGGGGGGGATGGGCTCAGGGCACAGCTGCTGGCGGAAGGGTGCTTCACGGTCTGAAAAATACTCTGAACTGGCTCAATGGGGCAGCAGCACCCACTTGTGGAAATGTGCTTTGAGACAGAAGGAAAACAAGCAGCCTTTCCACAAGGTTTTGGCTGCACCAGCCCATGAAATTTAATAGCATTGAATCATCCTACAGCTTCTTCTTAGAAGGCAGGTGCTTCCCATGGGGACACTGGCTCTGTCTAAAAGATGCCCACAATACTGCTGGTCCTACCAGGGCAGAGGCTGTTGGGTTTCTTTCTCTCTGTCCTTTGTAGTAACTGTGGTCAGAAAAATGCCTGACTTCAGTAACCGGTGTCCATGTGCCTACGTCCGTGTGTGACCTGCGACTGGGAACCTGCCTCTGAGCAGAGGGAAGGGGTCTTGCTTCGGACCCAGACTGTGCAGTACGTTGAGCCCACGTCTCCCAGGCTGTAGGTGAGGTGAGAAATGCTTCATCAGCTATTTCATGACCCTCGAGGGGCTGCTGTGGCCGTAACTGCGGGAGGAGGGGACCAGCACCATCCCAACAGGTACACAACTAATCCTTACTTTCCCCACCTTCCCGGGCTTCGAAGGAGAAACAAAAGCCCTGGACGAAAGCCCTTTGGACCCCATCCCCGCTGCTGCAGCCGAGAGCGAAGCCGTTGAGCCAGCTGAGCTGCACCTGCCCCGACTGGGGCCCAACTGGGGCGGTTCCGCCCAGCACCCCCTGTTCCCACTGGTTCCTGCCAGGGAAGGCACAAGGTGCACTTATTTTCTTCAGATGTTTCCTCAGCCAGACAGCATCTGTTTCCTGGCCTAAATATGAAAGAACCAGGCTGCTGGGTGGCTGTGGCTCCTCTGTCAGCAAGGGGGGGGACAAGCCTGTGCCCTCCGCTACCTCTGCCCAGTGTGAGCGCGGCTGCCTCCCCAGCCCTGGGGTACCCCGGGGCGCTGCCTCACTCCTCACGGGCCTGCATCCTTCCTCCGGGGCACTCAGCTCCTCTCCCTCTGGTCTCCTTCAGCCCCAGTGTCAGGAAATGCTGGGCTGGAGCTTTTTACAGCTTGGGAAGTGATTAAACTCCCTGCACAGAGCAGCCAAATGGGGCCAAAGCGTGGGATCAGGGAGCATCTTGGCGTGGAAACCAACTCTGCCCTCCCCCTCTCACCGTTTATTTACAGGCACCCAGCCCCAGATCCCGACCGAAGGGCTCCCTCCTTTACTTCTCTCCCAAATTACCCTCCCACAAGCACATGCTGCTCTCCCGCCGAGAGGCTTAGAGGGACATATGGCCGAGCTCAGGCAGCAGAGCTCTGCCGTCGGTGCTGGCAACCCCCCGCTTGCCGCTGCTGCCGGCTGGACTCCGCGTGTGCCGGTGTGTCCACATCAGTACCTGCTGCCCCGCGAGGGAAGCCTTCTGCTAGTTATGGGCTGTTGCCTCTGCTGCCACACACAGTGATACAGCTTCATAAAAGCAGTTGTGATTTGAGGCAGGCTGCCTCGATCAGGCTGATAAAGCTGGTGGCAGCTGGAGGAAGTGTGAGTAAGAAAGATCAGGTTCAGCTGCTGAAGGTCCAGGATTCAGTTTTCTGCTCCTCTGTGGTATCCGGTGGGCATCAGCCATCGAGTGAAGGCAGAGAGTCTGTCAGACATCACAGTCTGCTCTGGGCCAGAGCAAACATGATGTGGATCTGCTGCAACACAAAACTACCTGCCTGTGAGCGGGTTGCAGCTGGAGTAACTTTATGAGCCAGCAATTTAAAGCTTTGGTTTGGATTAGGACTCGAAGGTGTATTTTTAGCTCGTGTTATTTAGCTGGTGCGGTGGTGCCCACGGAGCTCGGTGGTGAAGGCAGCTGGAGGAGGAGCCCCTGCCCAGAGTGGGTTGAGCTGTGTGCTGGGGCAGCTCCCGTGTGGCAGAGCCCAGGGATGTCGTAGATCGATGGGGTTAAACAGGGTTTCAGATCCCGGTCCCCGAGTGCTTGATGGATTTGCCATTTAAAGGCTGTAGTCAGCTTGCTTGTTTCTTGGATGGCTCCAGCGAAAGGCTTCCAGCTATTCCCCCAGGGTCCTCCTACATCCTGGTGAGATAAGGATCAGGAAGGGAAGGTCTATCTGCAATCTCAGCTGTGGCTTTGAGCACAGATTCCCTTTTCAAATTGGAGGTGGAGGGGATGAGAACAGATTTTCTAGAAAAAAAAAAAAAAGTATTTCTAAGGGACACACAGATGCAAAAACTAAAAATCCCACAACAGTGATCTTATCAAGTGAGCCAACAACAGCGACAGCCGCCTTTGTTCTGGTGGGGCTGTGAAATGCCTGAAGGGAGAAGGCAGCAGCTTCCTCACAGCAGCCCTGCCCACGCACCCTGCTCAGGGATCCAGGCTCCCGGCCAGCCCCCGGAGCTGGCGCTTGCATGGGGCCCATGTGCCCTGGCCACCGTCAGACCTCGTCGCTTTGAGGCATCAAGGTACCGTGCTCTTGTTCCTCGTTCCTTGCTTCTGTTCTTGTGTCAGGAGGTGCGGAGAAGGGTTGTTGTTTTTTTTTTTTATCTTCTGGGACTTTAAAATGTAATGTTAAAGGAAAAAAACAAGCAGCAGCAGCAGCTCATGAACCAAGAGGTGGTGAGGGGCAAGTGGCGAGTGCTGTCCTGGCTCTTCCCCGCCTTGAACGGAAGTGAAAGCAAAGCAGAGAGGATGTGAATGTGAAGCAGGGTCACATCTGGTCTAACAGAGAGTGATTGTGGTCTGGTGGATAAGAAGCCACCAGGAGTCTGGAGCCTGGTGTGGTGAGCAATGTCATGTCACTGCTCTGTGCCTCAGTTTCTCCATCTGTAGAAAAAGGAGGGTCAAGCTGGTCTTGATCGAGTTCTCTGTGAGCTGGGAAGGGCTGGACAGCAGCAGGGTTGGTCCTTTAGGTTTCCTTCTGAAACTTCCCGTTTGGACATCGTTTCACCTGCCCCTTTGGATATGGGAGCAGAGCGATGCTAAAAAAACACAGCTGGTATTTTTCATGGGTGAGAAAACCCGGAGAAAGCTCTGCCCCCAGGACACACGCTGCTGTGCTGAAAGACACCGTTCACGCTCCGCAGAATCCAGATTTTCTTCCAAAGATGATTTCAACCCCTGTCAAAAGCAAATTGTCAGTGGAGAATCAAATCTAGAAAGCTCCCCATCCCTTTCAAATCCCCTTCCCTGAGCTTGAACTGTGCTGGAAATCAGAGGATTTCTCCCGGTGACTCACCCGCGGTGTTTGGAACAGCCAGAGAAGGTGCAAATGTGTACGTGCTGCTCTCCCAGTCCTGGCTGGTCCTGAATGGTATTTAAGGCAGAACAGTAGAGGTAAAGGGTGTGTAAAGTGCTGGTCTCGGGGAGCCCAGCACCCCTGCCCACGACAGCCGGTGTCCGGCTGTGTGGCAATGTGGGAGCCCCCGTCCTCTGCCCCCGCTGCCTCCCAGCCCTCTGCTTTGCTGCTCTGCACCCTGTGCTGCTGCCACATGTGATCATAGCCCACGGCACGTGTGGCCACAGCCCTCCGGAGCAGCCTAAGCCCAGGGTCTGTCAGTGGGAGAGATCAGGGTGGTGATAAAGAGCATTAATGCCACGAGGCCCCCGGCAGTGCTGGGATAACTGCATCGCTGGCATTCTCAATGTATTTTAATTCCTGGGAGGCAGCAGTTTGTGGCTTTGCTTGATTTCTCAAGGAGCATGCGTGGTGACCTGGGCACCTCCTGCAGAGACAGCCTGTCCCTCCTCCCCACGGTCTGTCACTCTGAGTGGGAGTGGAGCAACCAGCATCGCTCCAGGGCTTCGCAGGACACTGCAGTGGGGATGGGCACGCGCCGACAACCTGCCGACCGCAGGAAACGGGCCCGGACTCTTTGTAGGAGAGCAGGGACACTGCCAGGAGATGTTTCGTGCCGCGTGGGTTTGCAGCTCTCCCAAGCAGGCTGCCAGCTCCTGCCCCACAGCTGCTGCAGGAAAAGCTTCGCTCCTTTTAAGTCCAGGGGGCCGGTGAAGGTCCCCGGCAGCCGCTGTCTCCATGTATGGGATGGCATCGAACCCTCCCCGGGTGGCTGCTTGGTGCAGCCGGGCACGCTCAGCACCCTGTGCCTGGGTGGCCAGAGATGCTGCTCCAGAACTGAAACCCGTGCTCGGAAAACAGGGAGAACTGGTGTGATACCAACGCTCCCACTGTGGTTTTGCTCAGCTGGATGACGAGGCTTTGGATTTTAAACCTCCCGAAAGCTGGGAGTGAGTGTTTCTGTTTGCTCTTCTGGCTCGGCTCGTTAGGGAGCGCAGCGCTTGTGTAGGAGGGAGATGGGGCTGTCAAACCAGTATGGCTCGGTGGGTTTGCCCGTCAGACAGCAGGGATGCGGCTGCTGCAGCTTTGAAACGGCTCCTGGTTGTCAGCCCCTGGAACTCAAGTACAAACAGGGTGGGAACACAGGGGCAGGGGTTTGGGCGAATGATATTTCTGTGCATTTCAAAATTAATTGCATTATAATTAGATATTTTCTTTACACTTTTCTTCAGGTGTGGCTATGGAGTGGGTGAAGCCACAGCCAGGGCAGAGCAACTGGCACAGGACCCCACTCGATGCCAAATCCACTCACCCATGAGCTTTCCCAGCCCGTGGGAGCAGCAGTTCCCCCAGTTATCCAGCTTTCCCAGCCCGTGGGAGCTGTGGTTCCCCCAGTTATCCAGCTCTCCCAGCCCGAGGCTGTTCCCTCCTCCCAAAGCACCTGGGGCTGTGAGTGGAATATTTTGCTTCCAGAGGCGCTTCTCAGACTCGTTGCACCGCGATACAGAGACATCACCCGTCAGGCAACAGCAGTTTTGAGCATTCACCTCCCGTGTAACACGAGGGGAAATCACCTCCCGTTTCTTTGCACGAGCCTTTCCACGGGGCTCTTATCAGGCTCCTGGCAGGTGGCAGCAAATGCGGGATCCTGCCGAAGCTCGGTGCCTGCCACGCACCCGCCACTGCACAGAACTTTCCATCCTTGCTCTTCAGGAGAGACTGTTTTAAAATTCCAGAAAAGTAACCATAAAACAAATCACAGGGAGATGAAAGGGAGATTTGAGCTGGCAGGAGATTTGTTAACGAAGCATTATTTATACAAATTGTTTCGCTGACACGAGAGAAACTGTTTTGACATTTTATAAACTCTTCTGCTGATAATTTTGCATCTAAGTATGGCAAGAACAGGGTGAAACGCTGGAGCCACGGGCCTGAGCTCTCTTCCCACCTCTTATTTTTGACCAGAGCTAATCATTTAACTGCAGCAGAGTGCGACTTACAGGAGCTTCCTTCTCTTAAAAGAGAGAGGGAGGAAAGTGCTGTTCCTCAGCCAGGGAGCAGCCGCTGCAGGAGATGAGCTGCCCGGCACAGCTGCCCAAAATAAATCTCTGTACTTAGTATGAGGGTTACTGAATTATTCTTAATTTTGACTCTTTACCTGCTTTTCAGTCTAAAATAGTCCAGGATTAGGTATTACCGAGGTGGACACAGAGACTGCTGCTGGGCTCTAACAGTCCTTTGGAAACGAGTGGTATTCGTGGTACTTAAACAGAGGTCTGCAAAGCGTTTGCTCACATCTGATCAATACACACCTGCCCTTCTTGTTCCTGAGTGAAAATCCAAAATTGAGACAAATGATGGAAGATGCAGCCTCTTCGATCCAACGTCAGACTGAAGGCACGGCCCTTTGGCATCATTTAAAAGGCCGTTAACATGTTCTGAAGAGCACTGCTGGCTCCTTTGCTCTGGCTCCCTTTCAAGTTAGACAATTATTTTCAGCCTCTTCAAACTCTCCGTGTACTTGACTGGAGTTCACCCTCTGTTCCACCCTCATCTGTGACCAGTGATGCCACCGGCTGGATGGGGACAGTCACCTTCATCCCAGGTAGCTCCATCTCGTGATGATGAAAGATGCTCATCATCTGCAGAATGTTATTTGTATTATCACCAATAATCATGCTGATAACGCCTGGTTTCTGCCCAAAGAGAGACTTGTGTGAGGCAGTGGGGCCTTTATGGCTACACAAACATGGGTACAGTGTGAGAAGTGTGCAGAGCTCAGGCTTTCTCCAGACAGGGACACGAGCTCATGAAGGGTTCGTGCTGTACTGTGCCTCTTCCGAGCCAAATGGCACGTGGGTCTGGATGCCACTGAGGTCCCCAAGGGAGCATTTGGGGGGTTCAATCAAGTCCCATTACCTCCTCTTTCCATCCCCTCCACTGCCCTGACTCTTTCCCTCTCCTGAGTCCCCTCCTGCAGCCGCAGGGAGCCTGGTGGGATGTTGCCCACCTCAGGAACTGGGGATCCCTGGGCCAGGACCAGCAGGACTTTGGTTGCCACAGGGGTGAAGGCTCTGGGTGTGCCTTGCTCCATCCTTCAGCTACCCCCGGGTCTGACCTGTCATGTTTTGTGGAAATCTCCTGCTGTGGTGAGAATTCCGGGATGGGGACTTCATGGACTAATTTGTCATTGTCAGCATAATTACTTGTAGGGTGAGAGCTCATATTTCCCCTGGGTATCTTGTGAGTGCTTTTTTTCCTGCCTTTAGTTCTCTAATCAAACCAAGGTCTTATTTATAGTATGGCCATTTATGTCGGGGTAAGCCCAGAGTGGCCCCAATGGCTTAAAGGGATTTACTCTAGATTTACATGGGTGTAATGGGCAGAGGGATTTGGTGCTGTGGCTGCAGTAATCCCCTCCGGGGTGGAAGCAGAGGCTTTCCCCAAGGAGCAGTAATTCCCATGAAAATAAACAAAACCTCACAGGCCCTTTTTGATGGGGTAAGGAGCTGATGGCTCCAAAACCAGAAAGGCACAAGGGTCCCGCTGTTGGGGTGTCCACAGGGCCAGTGCCCCCTGTGTCCCCAAGCCCCCCTGGTGTCCCCAAGCTCTCATGGTGTCCCCATGCAGGCTCCCACAGCAGCAGCACTCGCTTGCCAGTCCCTCTGGCTTGGGATCTGCTGGGAATTTCTGTCCCATTCTGCCACAGAACACGGCAGAGCGGCTCCGAGTGGAGAAGGCACAAGACACAGCACCCAGCTCACCCAGCCCTGCAGCAACAGCTTCCCCGGACAGAAGGTGTCAGCCACAGATGAAGGTGCTGGGGAGGAAGGAAAGCCTTTGAGTCTTTACTTGATCAGGGATGCTACTGAAAACAAGCTATTTTCAGGGGACTGGTCCTGAGAGGGTACAAAGTGCCGGGAGCCTCCCCAGGAGCTCAGCTCCGTGCCAGAGCAGCCTCTGCAAACAGGAAGATGAGCTGGAGGCAGCTGGGCTCGGGAGGCTGCCAGGGTGCAGGTTTACCAGGGAGGGTCTGTAGGAAGGAAGCACTGTTTATACCTTTTTATTTTTAATTTACGTATATTTGGATCCAGCTCTTTCCATGAGGGATGGCAGAAATCGAGGCCTCTTTTGTTCTACAATTAACTCAGAGATGTTATTTCATTCCTTAGGGAAAAAGAGAGTTTTATTTTTCTTTACTGTCTGTTGTCAGCAAAACACAAGCAGATCTGTCCATGGCAGAAAATCACTGTGGTAGAAAACTGAGCTTTTCTGATGACACTCATTGCCAAGACTGCTGCTCTGATATTTAGGGAAATAAATGGTTCTTTAACATTTGCTCCAATACACATTTTTGGAGTCTCCTAAAGATGTACGTGGAGTTTGCTGGTAAGACAGGTTAGTGCCGGAGGATTCACAACACACTTACTGCACAGAGGAAGGGAATTTAAGCTGAGCATCGTGCTGGCTAAACAGTAACTCAGTTTTGTTACTGATTCAGTACCTATTTTGTGCAGCGTTCCAGCACCTCAGAGCCCCAGAAGGAGCCGCGAGCGTGATGGGATGTACGGATGGGAGACCGGTTGGCACAACTGTGACATTTTTTCTCTGAAGAACAACTATGGAAAATGCACGTCTGGAAGGGCAGTGAGATAAAGCGTTAGTGTTGCCAGCTCCTCAGCTCCTCACCATTTCCGCTCTGCGTCAAACACATGGTGGGGGGAACGGGGACGAAACTGCTGAGTTGGGCTTTGCTCATTTGGCAGACGGGAAATGCACATTGTGCTCGCTCGAGGTTTCCGTGTGAGGACGGAGCAGGGGACCTCATGAGCCTGCCCAGGACCACGCCAGTAGGAGTGGGACCTGTGTGAGCAGGGCATGGGGAGGGCACCTGAGCTAAGAGCTGGGTTGGACACGTAACTCTAGAGACAGACAGACAGATACAGAACTGCCGTTATTCGCTAGCAGGATGGAGTCTGTGCAGTGGGGGGTTTGCATCGCCCCAGCTGCAAGCACGTGCTCCAGGAGGGATGGCTGCTGCATCTCTCGAGCTGGTCCTTGTCCCCAAATTTCAGTGCTCAGCTGCAGGGCAGAATGGGGAGAAGAGCTGCTCCTGGAGCAGACAGACCTTTTGCCAAGCACTGCCCCTTTTTTGCCACACACTGGCGGGTGTTTGATTTCCTTATCTTGTTGCAGTTTAATTCGCAGAGGAAATCCTGCCCCCCCCCCTTGCCTGCCTGGCATCAGCCTGGCCTCTTGACATGCTCCACAGTCATTTAGGCAGGAAGGATCTCCAGGGCAGCCCCGTTACCACCAGCCTGATGAGCACAAGGCCAAGGGTCCATGGCAGATAATGCCGTGAGAGGATAAATTGCAGCATTTCAGGTTCCTTGGTTACCCAAGGCAAACATTGTAATCGGCTCTCAAAACAGTAAAGCCACTGACAAATGGGCAATTTATGGCCACTGTGAACTGCAGCCTGGAAGGCTCTGCCAGACCAGGGAGCAGAAGCTCAGAGGTGGCATTCGGGGGCCTTTGCTGGGAACATACCCACTCTGGACCCAGCTTTGTAAGGCCGGGGAGCTCACTGCCCTGCCCAGCACCCCATGGGTCTGACCTGGCCGTGCTGCAGCACATCTTTGGGTCAGTCCTTGTGTTTCGAAGGGTGGAGAAGACACAGCTCTCACTGGTATCACCCAAGAGCTGCTGGTCCACCCCATCAAAGGGCTGCATCTTTGCTTTTGGTGTGAGTGCTTCTCCAGCTCTCGTGTGCCATGTGATGCTCTGCCACCCACAGCTGCCTTGTCTGCGCCGAGCCATTTTCCCGGGTGGATATGTCACAGCTGCAATTACCTCATTTTTGACAACCCTTAAAGGAGTTCTAGTCTTTTCGTCTCGCAACCCAAAAGAAGATTGCTCTTTTCTCCTACGTTTTCACAGCCAGTTTGAAGCGTGGACCAGGACCCACCCCATCCTTATCTGTTGGCTTTCTGAGGCAGCTCAACCTGCTGTGGGCTTGCCCATGGCCACGTGAACAGGAAGCTCCTCTCCTCCTCCTCCTTGCTAACACAGAGGATGTGGGGTCAGGACCACAGGCTGTGCTGCCAGTGCTGGGGGAGTATTAGCTGGGTTTGGAGGAGACACAGCTCCAAAACAGAGCTCCAGGCCCCAACTCACTTGTTTTTCTCCGGAACTGATGTCCTTGCTCGGCCAAAAGCATCCCAGATTTGACAGGGTGACAGCAGTGGGCAGGCAGCAGGAAGGCTTGCTCAGCAGGGATTTGAAGTCACAGCACAAGTCACCATGCACAGAGGAGATGTGGTGACACTGGAAGAACCACCCTGAGAATATTTCTTATTATTAGTCATTCTTAAGCTACATCAAACTTCAGTGGAAAAACCGTGTGTGTGGGCTGCCAAGACACCTGCCAGTTGGGAAGGCTCCTGGTGAAGCAGCAGAAGTGACCAAGCCCCACTGTTGAAGAGCTGCTGCCATCCCACTGGCATTGAAGCAGTTGCAGCAGCATGCCTAGAAGATCCCTGTTGGAGTGACTGGGAGGCCATGGAGGGCACATCCCCTGCTCCCAGTCAGCCTGGCAGACGAGTTCCAAGCGCAGGGTCAGCGTGGAGGAGCTGGAGCCTGCCCTGAGCTGCAGTTCCCAAGGGACGTTGGGCACAAAGCGGGGTGGATGAGCAAAGGAGCTGCTGGCGGGGCTGGGTAGCCCTGGCTCCCTCCCGGGGATGTGCTCCAGCAGCAACGTGTGGTGGTGACAGGAGCCATCAGTGAGAACCCGTCAGTCTGGTATGCAGCACCTCACCACAACACGCAGCACAGGCAGTAAAACAAGTGATTAAATGGTCTGATATCTTTGCGGTTTCTGTAACTCTGGAAATACAAGTGGAGTTTTGTGTTATTAAGGTAACTCTAAGAAATGGCCCCAGTCACCCCATGAGCTCGATACACATCCTGGTGTATCAAATAGGTCGGCTGTTCTCAGGAGGCTTCCTGCCTGTTTTGAGTAAATGTGAGATCTCCTGGCAGATAAATACCCGCATCCCGGCAGGCTGCTTCCTTGAGAAACCAGCCCTGGGAGCACAGCTTCGTTCCAGCCCTCCCCAAGCAGGCACAACACCGGTGACTGGGCAGAGCCGCAGCAAAGAGACCCCAGATGCAGTTGCGGGGCTCTGCCCACGCCTGCCCCGCAGCTCGCCGTGTCCAGCCAGCCCCTCACGCACAGGCACTCCCATGAAACGAGCAGGCACAAAATCTGCAGGCACAAAATCTGCAGCATCAAGAGCCCTTTCCTGCCAATGCTGAGCCCTAGGAGGGAGCTGCCGTGGCCCCGGGTGCTGTGCAGGCGGAGAGCAGACGGGTCCAGCGGCGCTGGCAGAGCGGCACAGGCTGCCCCGCTGCTGCGCCCAGCCCCATCTGTTGGGTTTCTCACATCATATGCAACTGTTTTCTCCTTGCTCATTTCTATTGCTAAACACTGTCTGGGAGATGAGCTATTTGAAAACGCATCTGCTGTTATTTATACAAACACTTGCTTTTCAAAGGGCAACAGAGGAAAGTGTTGAAAACCAAAGAACCCCCAAATGTTTCTGGGATGTAATTGGGCTTCTTTTCTGCTGATGGCACAGCCACGAGTGCTGCTTGTGAGCGACAGGCACGATGGCTCATCTCTTGGAGTTTAACCACTTTCCATGATGTTTAGCTGCAGAAAGGGGCAGATCAGCGTGTGCTGCTGCCAGTGTCCAGCCCCACAGGGTGACCCTGCCCAGCCCTCGCAGCCAGCAGCAGCACTGGTCTGCCTGCCCATGGCTCCACTGATTGAAACCTCTGAGTGTTAGAGAAACACGAACAAGACATCCAGCCCTCACTCAGGCAAAGTTTCCAGTCAACTGAGTCATAACTGGAGTGGAAATGACTCATGATCCGGTGAGGAGACAACAGCTGATTCCAGAGATGAGTTCACGGTTGCCTTGCCTGTGGGGTGGTGACTGGGATACGCTGCTCCTGCCCGAAAGGACCAAGGGTGACCATACTTAGAAGGCGAACATTTTATTTTCAGCCCAGGCTGTGAGGAGCCACAGGTGCCTCATGCTCCCTTTTGTTTGGTATTTGCTTTGTTGTTAACATAAAGTATTTGCCTTGCTGCAGGAAAATACCCACCCTTCCCTAAGCAAGAAGCAGAACACCAGTTTTATTGACCTGCAATTGGAAGCAATCAGAAAATGAAGAGTGCTACCATAAGTTATTATAACCATAATTACACAGTGGAGCAACTAGGAAAAATAAAAATTGTTGATGAACAGCCTCTCCTGAAACAGCTGGTTGAAGACAAGCTCCTGCTAGCACCTGAAAGCAGGAGTCAGAGATTGCTGGAGTGTGCCAGAGGGTCTGCAAGGCTATGGGATGATTAAGTCCACTTAGGACAGCAGAGCAGCACTAATTGGAAGCACACGTTAGTTCATTAGTAACTCACTGATGTCTATATAAACCCTGTCCTGGAGCTCTCCTGCCTGGTTGTGCTGCTGGCCCGGGGCTTGGCTGGGGGTCAGAGGAGGGATAGGCTGAAGTCTCGTGGTTCCTGCCTTGGCTGGTCCCTAGAGGCTGGTAATCACCAGGACCAAACATAGAAGGGACAAGCTGTCAACTGGAAGAAACTGGCAACAGGTAATAAAGAAATCCCTTAGATCTCAAGGGGTTTCCAGCAGCTTGTAGACAAGTAGCTGGATTGCTACTTTTACCTGGTAACCAAACATTGTCCACTGCAATTGTGTGACCATGTTTAAACAAAACAAGTGTTTAAAGCCCACGAAGGGAAACACAGGAGCAAGTACTTGTTGAATTAGACTTTCTCCCATTTCAATACATATGACATTTAATCTCAAGGTGATGTTTGCCTCACTGTGTGTGGTTATCAGCATACCTACAAAGTCAAAAGTGTGTCTCTAACTTCCTCTAGTGCTTAAAACATTCAAATTTAATTTTTATTTTATGTTTTCCTTTTCCCCCATACTTTCTGCCCCTTCCCTATACTGCCTGAATTTTACAAAATGTAAGCAGAAAAATGGAAGCTGCATCTGTCCTAGAAACAGGTGAAACCAGCTGGGGAGTGCTTGTTGAGGATGAGGTTTGGTACCTGGGTGACACACTGAGGCACCACCTAGTTCTGTGGGGTGAGTGCTTGGCTCCAAAGGGCTGTGCAGGAAGAAATTGGATAAGAGCAGAAAATAGGTGGTTGTAGCTGCCAATGAGCACTGAGCATGGTTTGTCACCTGAAAGAATAACCCTTGTTATTGCTCATTTTGAACTCTCCCCTCTCAGCCTTGTGTGCTTGAAGGTGCCTCTCCTGGCCATTGCTGGGTGAGGATCTAGGAGCTTCAGTATCCACAGTTTGGCTTTGTCTTGTGGCAATCCAGCAGCTCTGGTCAAGTCACTTCCCAAACTGTGTGTGGGATCAGTGTAGCTCAGGGAAAAGCCAGCCCAGGCTTTCCTTTTGGAAACCTGCTAGACCTTTTGTGGAGCTCCGCCTTGGGACCAACCATCCCTCCCCAGTGCCCACACCTCCCAGCTCATCTGCCTAATGATCTGGTAGCTTCACCCAGCCAGACAGCAGGCATGGAAAAAATAGGTCTGCTGCGGTCTGAAGAGGGATGATGCTCTCAGCAGAGGTGTCTACTCTGCTCCTGTCTGCTCTGTAACAGGCTCATGGCTTTGGAGCTCACCTGCCTCCGCAGACCTTCTCAGATGCTGGTGTGTGTGAAATGGTCCTTTACACTCTGATCCCTGGCAAGGACCCTGCAGCCTCTGGAGCTGTGCATCGGGGTGCTGCACGGCTGGGATGGGAGCAGAGGGTGATCTCGGTGACCCCTGCAGCCGTGTCACCAGCCTCAGCAGTCGCTGTCCATGCAGCGTCAGCCGTGTGGGTACGCACTGTTAATAACGTGATTAACTCATTATTCCTAATGATACACTGCAAGCTCAGCTGTAAAGAATAAAACTCTGTTTGCACTTCAAAAGCTCTTGCTGAACTCTTTGTAATGAGCATTTTTTCCAGGTATTTCCATGGCTATAGTTAAAAATAAAAAAAAAAATATTGTAAATTTAGAGAGGACTATTTCCTTTTTTGTGCAGTTTCAGTTCAGACAGTCAGGATGTGATCTTCATGCCATCAGCACCTTTACTGGTAACAGCTGGAGCAATAATAACCTGTTATTAACCTGCACAGTGTCAACTACACTTTCATTTGTACGTGCTGTTGATGTGTGTTACTGAGGTGACTTCTCCTCTCTGGTCCCCCGATACTATCAGCCAGGATTCCAAGCTCATTACGCAACTGCAAATTGCTTCTGGATTTCATTAAATCAGAAAATGGGCATTAGTGAGATATTTACATCAGCCGAACTTGTGATAATTCACCCACTTGGATGATTGTTACTTTGGAATAAAAAATATGTCCTGAGGGATTCTAGTTCCCTTTCATTGATCTGCGTAAGTCTCGGTGCAATCCCTGCAACGGAGCTGCAAAGCCAGGCGCAGAATCGCAGTCCTGGTGCAGGTGCTGGGGGTAGCAGCGTGCTCCTGTCAGCCTGTCCCTGCTGCCACACGCCAGGAAAAGGGCAGTGAAATGCTGGTGTGATGCAACAATGTCAATGGATTTAGGTTGGAGAGCTCAGAAAAGGCATTCTCATGGCAATTTGTGTTTTATATCAATGGAAGGTGATAAATGTTCCTATTTTTTAATAAAACTGCAATGTTAAGGGCCACTGGATGTCTTGGGCTGTGTCCAGGGCATACAGGTTGGATCCTGTGTGTGACGGGATGTAGAGACTCAATTCTCCTTGCCTTCTAACCCTGTGTGGTTGTTGAGGTGGTGTGTGTGAGTGGAAATGCCCCATTTGGGGATGTCAGCGTGAAGCAGGCGTGAGTGATGATGTCAGTCACACTTTAGGCATCCCTGAAATAATGGGATTTGTTATTAATTGGAAAACGCACCAAGGCAGAGACAAGGTGTGGACAGAGGATCTAACACCGTGTTGACAGATTGAATTTGCTGACGAGCAATCCCCCATCACACGGGAGATAAGGTGCAGCAGCACAGCAGAGAAACGGGCTCTGGTTGTCCCAAGGGGCTGCATCCCTGCGGCTAAAGAAGGGCAGCATGTGGGGCTCGGAGGAATGAAGATCCAGACTTATTCCCTACTGAACTCAGTACAAAAGTCCCTCTGACTGCAGCTGAACTTGGATCCCTTTCTCCTTCTCTTCTAATAATTTCATAACCAGGTTCACATTCATCCAGATCTAATTTCATGTACTTGCCAAGCCTGACTCAGCAGTAAATGTTATCAGCTTCCACTCAAACCTGCAGAAAACTGGAAAAAGTCAACCTTCCCAGAACAGACACTAAAAAGGTGCATTGTCCTGCTGAGTCAGGCCCTAAGTGTGCCTGGACCCTTATTGTTTTGAAACTTAGAAGAGATCTATATGCAATAGATAAGTGTTTGATTCCTTGGATAGAATAAAACTCTTCAGTCAATGCTGAGTGGGAAAAGCTGCAGATGCATTGGTATCTGGGACAAAGTTTATTAAAACTTTAAAAATAAAGGAAACGAGGGGTAAAGTCTTGCAGAATGCTCCTATACCTCCGTGCATATTGAGCTCTTAAAGTATGAGTCTCTTTGTGCAATTTCTGTCCACAGGAATGATTGATTTGGTTTTTTGGTTTTTTTTTCCACTGCCTTTGCAGCTTTTAAAGCAGAAGCTCTTGCTGAGATTTTATCTCTGCATGTTTTCCAGGTACAACCTCACGGTCTTAAGACAGAGCTGGTAACTTCCTAAGTCCACAGATTTCGTGACAATGTTTGTGTTCAGAGGAAACACGTTGCTCAACCACCAGCGTTAAGCATCCTTGAAGGCAGATGATGCTGCCACACCGACTGCCCCGCTGCTGCTGCTGAGGCTGGCGGGGCTGAGACCTGCGGAGAAGGAAAATGTGGAAATCCCTCTGCGGAGATTACCCTGCCTCCAGCTACACCGGTTAAGAAACAGTGATTCACCTGCTCGCTCCCAGCACGGTGGTCCCTGAGGAAAGAGACATCTTTCTACGACTTGAGAAATAAAAGAACAGGGACTTAGAGATGGGTAACAGCAGGTGTGAGTTGTACCTGGAAGCAAAATTCTCTGCGCTGTATTTCCAATGCACGCACAAAGAGCGTGAGAACTGGAGCGTGTTTCCCCTCAGTGGGGACTCTGAGCTGTATTCCATTCCTGGCCACTGACTTGCTGAGGATTTTGGCAAAGTTATTTCATCTCTTTGTCTTAGTTTCCTCGTCTGTAAAACCAGACTAGGAATATTTAGCATTTTTGCTGGAGTTCTGGATAAAAGGCAGCGTGAATGCAAAAAAACATTACTGCTCTAGCCTCAGGACTTCAACAGATCTCCTGCTTCTGTCCTTGGGGAGAGCAGAGTGCTGGGGAGGGCGCCCAGTTCGCTGCCTCTCGCGCAGCTCTTCTCTGCAGCCTCACCTTGAGCGTCCCCGGGGATGGTGGCTGCAGTCCTTGGCCGGTCCCTGGTTATGTAAGGAGGTGACGCTGCGCTGGAGAACGCGAGAGATCCCTCTGTGTTTTCAGTAATGCTCGTGGAGAGCTGGGCATTCAAACCATGGAAGCAATTACAGCTCTCCAGGGGGTGTTTTTACATTTTTAACCAGGAAAAAAAAAATTACTGGGATTTAGCTATTGACATTAGCTTTTCTTATGTATTTTATAGCTGAATTACAGCTTACATTAGGACAAAGGAAGCAATCTAACAGATCACCAGATCCTGTGCAGTGCCTGTGGTGAACTTCTGACCTGATTCTTCATGCACAGCCGCTGTCACTCGCATGAAGCACGAGCCCAGCCCTGCAATATACGGGTGTCATTTCCTATTTCTGCATTTCATCTGTTTCCCCTTGATTGCAGATACATTTTACTGCAGTGTTACAGCTCTTTCTGCTCTTTTAAAAATTATAATAATAATAAAAATCATCCTATTGTGAAGTGCTGTGTTTCAGGAAACACTTTGCAAGTCTCGAAGGTGACGACTGCAGCTCCGGGAGTGGGTGAAGTCCCGTACCCCGCAGCAGCGCTGAGCCCGGTGGCCTCGGAGCTGCCACCCGAGTCCCGTGGGGCACCAAGTGCCGTGGGGCACCGCGCCCACCCGGCTCTGCCGCCAGCACCTTCCCCGCGATAAGGAGGAAGGAGCCGCTCTCGGCCTCCTTATCTGCTCGGTCCCTGCTCTGTTCGCTGTCGCTCAGGGCCATTGCTTGGCCCCTTTCCATCCGCCCTCCGCAGCTCTCGCTGGCCCCCGCCGGTGGTGGCAGGGACCCGGGATACCCGCGGGCCCTGAAGCCGCTCTGGGGGTAAGTGACCGAGGAGCAGCCGAGGCCCAGCTGCGCCATGGCTGCTGCGGCGGAGCCGGGGCTCCCCTCGCGGTGACCTTCGCCCGGGAAGGCGGGAGGACGGCGTGGAGGGGTCGCCGGGGCGCGGGAAGACGGCCCCGACACCTGCCTGGGCCCGTGGGGGCCGCGACTGACGCCGCCCGGAACTTTTCGCGGGCCTCCGCGGTCACGTCGCCTCCCGCCGCTCCGGCTCCGCGCCCCGGCCCGCCCCGCTGGCTCCTCCCCAGGCCGCGGCCGGTGAGGGCGGAGCGGACGCGGCGCCGCCGCCGCGCACAGCAGCCGAGCCCCGAGCCGAGCGGCGGCGGGAGGCGGCCTGGAAGGCAGCGGGTGAGCGGAGCGGCGGCGCCGGCCGCGGGGGAAAGGAGCGGGCGCGGCGGGGCCCCGCGGAGCGGCGGCGGGGCCGGCTCCGGCTCCGGCTCTGGCTCTGGCTCTGGCTCTGACCTCTTCTCACCCCCCCCAACATT
>JANIJG010025218.1:18177-49876 GCA_024611175.1 Megaceryle torquata | reverse complement strand
GAGTGGTGGAGCACTGGAACAGATTGCCCAGGGAGGTGGTTGAGGCCCCATCCCTGGAGACATTCAAGGTGGGGCTTCACAGAGCTCTGAGCAACCTGCTCTAGTTGAGGATGTCCTTGCTCTCAGCAGGGGGGGTTGGACTAGATGACCTCTAGAGGTCCCTTCCAACCCAGACATTTCTATGTTTCATCAGGCTCTTGAAGAGTATGTCTACACAGGTGACTGGGAACAGACAGGCAGCTCTCCTTGCTCCCCTAAATGGCCAAATATAAGCTAAACACAATCTGGAGGCCATGCTGAAGTGTTAACAGTGCACTGAACAAGCTCATTAGGCTGGAGATCCATCATCATTTTAATCTGATACAATAAGGATCACCCACTCTTCCCTTAATGCACAGCTCTGCTGACTCCTTGGTGCATTTTAGCCATGCATAGAGTCAGACCCAGGAACTCATCCAAATGAAAACCAGGCCAACAGCAACAACAAGAGAGGATTTGCATTTGGCCATGAGTGATAATACCAGCACAAGCAAGAGATCAGGAATGCTTAGCCAGAGGTGAGGCAGGCAGGCAGACCCTTTGGCAGGAGTCCACATTTATGGCAAACTTAAAATGACTACTGAACCACTCCCTTCACCTTGCAGGGAGGCAAGTTCTGGTTAGCTCCAGCACAGCTTCATGTTAACATGGGTTGTCCTGGTTTGAGTGGCCAGCCCAGACCTAAAACTTAATACAGGTGAACAGCTCCCAGACAAGGACTGCCTCTGTGCAATAGCTTCTTGTTCCAGGGAAGCAAATGCGCTTCATATGATAATTATTTCTATGATAATTTATTATTTATTATTTCTATCATATTATAATTATTACCTCTGAAGATGCCTCTTCCCATGACCTTCTGCTAATAATTTAGATAATGTTAATTGCCTTGGATAGCATTGCAAGACTGAAACTTTCATGTCTTAAGCCTCCTTTGTGGACCATGGACCCTTAGGGAATAAGAACTCTATAGTAATAATGCTAGCATTATCCCCTGCAGCAATTATTGCCAACATTTTCCTACAGACACAGCAAAACCACCAAACAATATAATAAAATAAGCAACAGTTCCCAGATGAGTTTAGCACTTATCAGTAGTTTCTCCAACCCCACTGAGTTACCCTCCCTTCAGCTTCTACGAATAAGCAGTAAAAAAATGGGTCTCTCTCTCTCTCCAAACATTTTTTTCCTCCTTCCCTATGCCCTCATTTATATAATTTTCCCTTGTATAGATCAAAATTACTTGTCATAGGCAAACTGATCAGAATTAGGAGCTTCCTACATGGAATGTAAAGGGAAAAAAATTGAAAAGTTCTTTTACAATGACAGCCTAATGCCGCAGACTGCCTTGGAGCAAGGATCTAAACTCTGCCACAGGATGTCAGATCATCAGTATCTGAGAGATTTCTGAAGACATCAGCCACTCATGCATGTTACTCTACCATCCCATACTGACCAAATGGCAGTCTCTGTGCTTTTGGTCATATTACCTGTATTCCCAGCCACAATCCTTCTTGCCTTGTCATTACACCTGTTCTCCCTGCCAGCACCCCCACACCTCCCCAAGCTCATCCACCCAGCCCCTAAAAGACCCAGGTCTGTCAGATATGAACTGACTTTGGGCAATGCACAGGAAGTTTATCAGTCATATCTGCCTCAACAACAGAGCCACAAAATTTGTGCCTCTGTTAACAGGCCATTCCCTACAACTTTTCTGGTAGCCTATCTCTAAATTTTTTTTCTTTTCCGCCTCAGCTGACATGCTACAGTTTTTCTTTACTCAGGTTTTGTTACATGGTCTTCAAGATGTTTTAAAACTACATTTCCCCACCACTAATTTAAACAAGCCTTAATAGGTGTTAGAATTGAAACCCAAATTGGCAGCTCTGTTACAGTTTCAGATGCATCCTTGAACATCCTCTATATTTAGTAAAAGTTTGGCCTAAATCTGCTATTGCTTCATATTTAATTCAGATTCTTGAGTGCATTTCTCCCCCCCAAAAAAAAATTTCTAATCACCGTTGTATTGAAGTTCATAGTGACTTTAACTTAGACAAACACATTGTATACAGTAATGGAACTTGCACTTCTGTATTAAAGAAAATTATAGGTAAGCATAAAATGATGACGCTTTTGATACAGTAAATGCAAATGAAAACAAACTCCAGTAGCAGATCTCTGAACTGCCATCAGCTTCTTATCAAGCAGAGATAAAAGCTCCCAGCACACCATCACACACAGAAAGTTACACTCCAAAGTAACACGCCAAAGTAATGCAAGCTTTTGCATTAAATGTTTCTGAAAGGCCATGTGTTTTACTATACTTTTGGGAGCACCTAATAATTCAAATATATACTTAATTCTAATATAAATTCAAGTGAACCATGATTAAAGCAGATATGGATTTTGAAGTATGTTTTTCTAGCCTAATGTTTTTCTAACCTTCACAGATATACAAATCTCAGCCTAAACAAAGATGCAAAATTAGTCTTTTGACTGAAATTACAGTGCACTATTTCTGGGTGAAGAAACTCCCATTTAGTTTTACTGCTTCCCACTGAAAGATAAGGGTCTGTCATTAATTATTTGCTTCTCTGGTTTGCCCTTAAAAGACTTGGAGACAAACACATAAAAGCAAATTGTTCTGAGTAACAACATTACTGTAAAGGACTGTATAAGACATGACAAGGTCACATCTCTATAGTTTGCAGAAAACCGAGGCTATCCACAAAGGATTCTGTAACAAAATTTGGGTTAGATCTTTGTGGTGTCATGTGGGTGGGTGGGCAGCAGGAGTATCCAGTAATTTCCCAGTCGAGAGACAGAAAACAGCACAAAGGCTCAGAATAAGGAGCATTCCTCATATGATTAAAACTCTATTGCTAGCTAATACTACAGTTCTTTAAAAATAAAAAAAAAATCTGGGTTTAATAGCAGGGAAAATAAAAAGGCAAACTTCCTCTACATTAGGGTTTTTTGGGGTTTGTTTTTTTTTTTTTTGGTACTAGCAACACAGTAAAGATTGCTGCTTCTACCCGAGGCAAACGCTGCCGTGAAACTGAGCAGAAGCCTTTCACCACATCCCCTCCTCATACGCAGGGTTGAACTCCGGCCTGAACTGTCCCAAAGAGAAGCCAAAACACCGTCTGGGCTGGGGTCGCGGCTCTCCCCGGGGCACCGCCTAGAACCGAAGGGTCTGGTCCAGCCCGGCCCGGCCCCGCACGCCCTTCCTCTCCAGGCACGGCACAACCCGACCCAGCCGGGCCAAGCCTCCTGTCACCATAGCAGCCAGCCCAGACCCTCCGCCCCCGGACCGCTCCACCTGCCGCCTTTCTCGCCTCCCGGGCATCGCACCTCCCCAGCGTCGTGTCCTCCTCTTCCCCCCCCACACCCTTTTTTTTCAATTTCTTTTTCTTCCCCACTACACTATGTCCCCCAGGTGTTGTTACCTTCAATTGCCGCTTTTCCGAGCGATTCTTGTTTCTAAGCCCCTGCCCCCACCTTCCCTAGCACACAAGCAACTCCCGGCAAAGCAAAGGAGGAGGGGAAAAAAAAAGGCAAACCTCTCCTCCCCCTTTGGGTCTGATACTATATATCCGGCTGGGGTAGGGAGGAGCAGCGCTTCTGCTATGCCTTCCCCTTTTGCCGCCTCTCGCACGGGGAGCGGTTGCGGCCGCGCGTACCCGGAGACGCGGCCGCCCACCCGCGGATGCGGACCAGCTCAGGCCGTCTGTGCGCAGTTCTTTTCCTCCCCTCTCCTCTGCCTTGCCCGGCCCTGCTTCCGTGGGGCCAAGCTCAGGCTAAAGGGCGAGGGCAACCAGCGTGGCTCTGCTGCGGGACCGATAGACAAGCCAAGCATACCGTAGGTGGGGGAGAGGGGCCAGCCCCAGCAGGGTTCGGTTCTTTGTGTCCGTCCGCTCCACACCCGTCTCGTCTCAGGCCGCCCCTTCTTCCTCTATCCCCGCCGCTGCCGGCATCGCCCAGCAAAGCCACGTTTCGCTGCACCCCCCTTGCGCAGCCTGGCTCCGCCGCTCCTCCCGTTAGCCGTGCCGCAGGGTACCCGTGCACGACGCAGCGGACCTCGGAGGAGGAATTCAGAAGAGGGGGCGAGAAAAGGCTCCCTCTGGGAGGGCTCCTCTCCTTACCGGGGTGGTGGGGCTCCTCTGCCGGCGCGGACGCCTCCGGGCTCCCTGAGGTGCTGGGGTCGAGCGGCGGCGGCTGATGCGGCGGCTCCTCAGCGCCTCCCCGAGCCCCTTCCCGGCCCTCGTACTCCCCCCGCCTCCGCCCGCGACGGAGAACAGCAGTGCCGGACAGGAGGGCTGGGCTGCAGTCTCTACGCGCATCCGGGAGGTGAACGGAGGCGACCAGGGAAGGGGGGCGAACCGAAGGGTTTCTAAATGCATGACGAAAGGGCAGGGCAAGTGGTCCCTCGGGTGTCCTTCGAGGTTATTACACATCCTTCCTACTTCAGTCTGAAGCAGAATTTACCTCTGTGTTTAAAATGATCAGGAAGAGTGTACACAGAAACGGAGTTGTAAAATTGGCATATTAAGTTAATTACATAATTTGTTATACAGTCATTAGGAAAAAAACTAGACATGCAGCATAACTTCTCAGCCATTAATACCTTTGCCATGAATAAATCAATATTCACTTCAGCTATAGAAGATACATTCTTAGATTTTTTCAACCAAACAGAAGAATTAACAAGATGTGATGCTTTTATATCCTCTCATTACACTTCAAATGTGTACAAATAATTAATTTTACAAAGTTCTGTTTATCTAATTACCATCTTCAACTTATTACTGCTGAAAAAAATCCAGCCTCAGAGAGGTTGGGTAGGATGTCCACTGATCACTGAATCAATATCAGAGCTGTCAGCAGAACTCCACACACAAAGGGATTAGGTACTACACCCACAGTTGCAGTTCTCCAGCCTCTAGCTCCTTTCTTGAGAAGCTTGAAGGCTACAGGTGCCTGCCATTTCCACATGAGAGCTCCCTACACATATCTGTTGCACACTTGGGAGTCTCTAAAGTCTTCACACCTCAGTCTGGCTACTGTCCTTACAGTATTTGTCCCACTGCTCTTAATATGACATGTGGGTTTAGGGCTCTAAGAACAATGTGGACTGTTAGAGTCCCAATTGCCCAGGACATGAGATCTATGTCAACAACTCTCCACACTACACCTACAGAGTCGGAGTAGGGTTGTATGTGTGAGGTCAGATACAGCCATTCAGGGCATCCCACACATAAAGGGATGGGATGTAGAGTACATTGACTTCATCATTTCTATAGATGGAAGAAAGGCTGCTGCCTTCACAAATAAATAGCTGCTATCTCTGCATTTGAGTACTCAACAGGAGAGTGGAAGCTCTGGCTTCAATTTAATTTTTCTTTTAGAAGCAAGAACAAGTTACAACTTCTTCAACAGTTGGACTTGATGATTGTCAGGGTCCTTTCCAAACGAAAATATTCTATGATTCTAGGAAAGCAGTTTTAGATTCATTCATTGGAAAAGTAGTGGTAAAGGGAACTTGTAAGGAAAAAACAACATAGTAAGTGGTTTGTAACCAAGGAAGTCCCAGCTATTTGCAGAGAGTAACTGATGGTTGCTGTGATAATTCTGAGTAATCAGGGTTTTGGTTGCCTGCAACTCAAGCGTATTCTTTAACAAAAACATCTGCCTTGACAGACTGTTCAGGCCTCTGTCTGAAAAAGTCATACCTGAACTGCCAGCTGAAGGCGACTTCTTGGCACTGAAATGGGTGATTGTTCTCATTGTGAAAAATTTTCCTCATGTTCAATCACCGCAGGAGTAACTTGCACCCATTACCCCCATCTTTTCCATCTGACACCTTGTAAAAAGAGAGCCTCTTTGTAGCCACCCTTTGAATACTGAAATATGGTGATATGGTCTCCCCTAAGCCTTCTTTTCTCATATCCAAACAAATAACAATTCTCTCTGCCTTTCCTCGTATGGCAGACTTCCTAGTCCTCTCATTAACTTTGTGGCCCTTCTATGGACCCTCTGCAGCCAGAGCACATCTTTCTTTGTGTATCAGGGACCAAAACTGAATGCAGTATTCTAGGTGTTGCCTAGCAAGTACTGAGTGGGATAATGACTTCTTTATCTCTGCTGGCAATGCCCTTGTTGATGCAACCCAGCATCCTGTTGGCATTCTTTGCTGCTGCAGCACACTGTTTACTCTTATTGAGCTCATTGTCCACCAGGACCCCCAGGTGCCATTCCACTGAGCTGCTTTCCACACAGTTTGATTCCAGTCTGTGCTGCATTCCTGAATTATTTTTTCTCAGGTGCAGGAACTTAGAATTGTTCTTGTTGAACTTTGTAAGGCTTTTGTTAGCACACTCATCCAGCCTATCTAGGTCTTCTGGCAGGGTGTTTCTCCCTTTCCAAGTACCCCCTTCCCCACTCAGTTTGATATCATCAGTTTACTTACATTATCTTTCAGGACATTGAATCTTGGTAAGCATCAGTTCTGGCAGAAACTCTTCCAAGAGACATTGCATGGGAGACAAAGTACATTCAAATCTACAAACCTGTAGAAATTACTTTGTGTTGTTTCAAAAAAAGAAGGAGGCAGGCTTGAAGAACATTTCCCAACTAAGAGAAAGTTAGGACATTAAACATATAGCATGTCAGAGGCAGTTGAAGCAGTACATCACAAATGCTTAAAAAGGAGGAAAAAATGTAAACTCTCCAGGGTACTCTGCCCTCAGGAAAAAATGAAAGTTAATAGCCTTCATTCTTGGGTAACCCTTTAAATTCTGTCATCAATTGCAGTGACTGAGTTGGAGAAAGAGCTGTTGCAAGTCTGCAATTTATTACATATTACGAGGATGAGGCATGAGTTTGAAACTGACGTTGCTAGAGATAGCATGCACCTGAACTTCTAATGCAGCATAAGGAAGATGTAAAAGCAGGAAATACAAATTTTACATCAAACTACCATTAAAAAATTTGATGCAAAACTGCTTAAGGGGAGTTACCTGATGAGGGTCCCTGTCTGTGTAGGAGGTTGGAAGCACACTCATGGAGTTGCCTGCAGGGAGCTTCCACTGTGGTCTTCTTTCAAGGCCATGGAGACTTCAGGCAATTTGTCCTCATACAAACTGGAAAGATATTAATTAAATTAATCAATGTTTCTTTTATTTTCTTAACCCAAATTTTGCAGTTTCACTTTTTTGTCCAGTAGCCTTCACCCCAGGTACAGGTAAAGATTAGGGACTACGAAAATAAACTTAAAAAATGAGCCTGCAATTAATGCTTAAAAGTAAGAAGATTATATTAACAGACTTTGTCACTTGTCAGCTTGATTGAATTTAATTCATACCTGGTTTTTACTATGAAGGAAAATTATAGCTATACAATGGAAAGCTGCCAAAAGACTTTGTACAGGTTGATTTCTTAAATAACAATAATCTAACTCACAACTTCCTTATGTGGTCATAATACCTGAGGAGACAGAGAAAATGGCAAGTTGTTGTGTGCAAATAGAAAAAAAAATGACAAATGTTGTCTTGTAAAAAGAACCCCACTAGCATAAAAATGTAAAGGTTAAAAATCTAAAGGAAATCAGAAATTTGAGAAGGGCAGGTACCATGATGCATTCCTGCTGGACACACTATTTCTGATACAAGCCAGGATGCCATTGGCCTTCTTGGCCACCTGGGAAACTGCTGGCTCATGTTCACGTCCTTTCCAGCTGGGCATCTTTCCAGCCACTCTTCCCCAAGTCTGTAGCGTTGCAGGAGGTTGTTGTGACCCAAGTGCAGGACCTGGAACTTTAATCATCCCTTTGTACTTGGAACTGGTGAGGCCATACTTCAAATATTCTGCTCAGTTTTAGGAAAAAAATTCTTCACAGAAGGGTGTTGTTAAGCTCTGGAACAGGATGCCCAGGGTCAGCATCTCTGGAATTATTTAAAAGACATGTAGATGTGGCACTTAGGGACATGATTTCGTGGTGAACATGTCAGTGTTAGGTTAATAGCTGCATTCAATGATCTCGAGGCTCTTTTAAAATCTAAATGATTCTACAATTTGAAATTAGCTGCAGGTTTTCACAGATGCATTGTCAACACTGAACATTGAATAACAAGCAGTGAAACATCATAGTGATGCAAAGAATTAATGAAATACTTCATGTTTTCTGGTGAAATTGTGCATGAACAGATAATGCTCTGTGCAGGTCTAAAGACACATTAGCAGTATTCTGCCCTAGCATATATTTTATTTCCCAAAACTATTTTGATCTTTATCCAAAATAGTATGATCTGGAAATCAGATTAATACCGCACAGAAATATGAGCTGACAATAGCACAATATTTCCTGTGTTTCAGAAATGAAACTGAGATTCAAAAACCTTACAGAAGTCAAGGTTCTGTGGTATGTAATTACAAGGCTTTTTAATTTTATTGGATTTTCCCATCCCTGCATAAAATTAAATATATATTACAGGAATAAAGTTATTATGAGAGGACACCTACTGGTATTTTGCAGAAAGTCAGAGGTATATACTAGGTTTTCTGAAGGCATTGAATTCTTTACATACATGAGATCATGCTGTTAATTACTCCCTGCTGATGATGGATCATTCTTAAGATATGGGGTACTAGATGTTCCTTGAGAATACTAGACAAAGTGTCAGATATCTAGCAACTACTCTATAGAAAACACAAACTCAGTTTAATCATACAATTACTACAGAATATTGGATCATTCTGCCCACATCTTTGGGGATGAAGTTTTGTTCCATAACAAAAGGGCCTAGCATGAGAGGTCACTATGTATGAGCAAGCAAGCCCAAACCCAGCCATAATAAAGCCACACAGAACAAAGTCAAGGCAGTCTAACCTGTACTAAGCTACTGTGTGTGCTTTGTAGTTCCAGATTTGAAAGACCAACAGTGGTAAAGCTGAAGGCAACTGTGAATCAGTGATATTTTTAAACAAGGAGGTCTTTGGCTGTAATAGACCCATCACCCATTTCAGTGTGGTGGTGTCTAGATAAGCTAGATATATGAACAACCCAGAAGATCAAATAATGGAGGACAACAGCAAGGTGCAACATCACAAACAAGTAGATTATAGTCCAGTAAGCTTAGTGACATGAAATCTGTGAGGCCTAGCAGGCCATGCAAGATTGTTTGAAAGCTCCTTCTCAGGTATTTGTAATATTTTTAATGCCATTGTAAAAAAAAAAAAAAAAAGGGACAAACAAGAGTACATACTAGCTCAAAAGATAGTTAAAGTTAATTGCAAAAAAAGTGAAGATATAGCAGGTGTCTTGCTTGAAGCTTTTGAAGAAAGATGTCTGGTGAAACTACCAGGGAGTCAGTAGGAACATTGTTTAAGGGCTAACTGCTCTTGCACATTTGAAGAACTGCTAGCAAAGATACAAATCTGTAATAAAAAACCCAGATACAGATCAGAAATATGGAGTTCTTATTATAGAAAAATGAAAATAACACACTCATTAATCTTCTTTCCTGATTCTCATTTCTACTTCTCATTTGGTACTATTAATTTCTTACATGCAGATGTTTTGTCTTTGTGCTGTTTGATAGCACAAGCTCTTGCTTCAAGTATTTTCTGTTCCTTGCTGGCATTTCTTCCTGATCTAATCCTTGCCATAAACTGACTTGGCATGAGTAGGGAGTTTCAGCATTTCAGCAAAAGGATTCTCAAGTCTGACAAACTCTTAACAAATTACTACAAGCAGAGTTAAAACTTAAGTATCTGGTAAAAATTATTAACTACCAGTCTCCAAAACACCTATAGAATTCCAAAACCAAAAGACTGTTGCATGATCTTCAGTACAAGGGCTCACCTATCCCTGACCATTAGCCACCTTCTGAGAAGCACTGGATGTATGACCTTGGATTGTTTTGCAAAAACAGAGTAGTTTTCTTTTTTGTTGTTGAACTGTAAAAGAGCATCCCATGCAAGATAAAATGAAGACCAAAGTGAAATTGAGCAAAAGTGAAATAATGACTCAGAAGAAAAAAACAGCAACATGCAAAAGTGTCAGACCTCAACATAAAACAGAAATCAAGTCAGTAAGACTAAGGATGAACCTGTATATATAGCACAGGCCAGCAGTTTCCCATCAGACTCTCAGCTGCCCAGGCAGCAGAATCAAGAACTGCCTGCATGGGAGTGGCAGTTCAGTTAGCTAGTGCTTATCCTAATATTACATTAGTTCTAGCTATCTGCTATGAGTATTAGCCAAAAAGTGATTGATGTGTACCTAAAAGTATAATCCTACTTGCAGGAACTCTGAACATACCAAAGGTGCTCAAATAAAAGCAATTAGTCAGCCAAGGTTACAGAAGGGTTTTTCTTGTGGTCAAAAGTGGTGATAAATTTGATGAATAAAGGACTGAAAAAAAGGGACTTTTTGTTTCAGTTTAATAGCTTCCATTTTTATGGCTTTGATTCTCCAGCAGCCTTCTCAAGAAGATTTATATTGTTCCTTTGGTTCTGGAGATGTCTATTTCCAGCATTTTCTCTAACTCTTTAGTAAGAAGGGAGAAAGGAATATGGTGAAGTAGATCACCATCCTGTGTTACTGACAAAAATATCACAGTGAAAGGGGGTCTGGGGGTGTGTTTTAAGGGACACCCTAGAGCAGCACTGCTTATCATTTACTTTTCTTTAATGGGGCACTGGCTATTGTTACCTTAAATGACATTTTTTTGCATCACAACAGTCAAATCCTTAGGCTGCCTGAAGAACTTAACTAAATAAAACCCTGTAGTAGCAAATGATTGAACCTAAGGAGTCAGATTTTCAGGCAGCTTACATTACTCTGATGAGCTTCCTTCATCATTATTTTCACTGCAGTAAAATATCCAATCATTGTGCAGAACACAGTAAATACAGCAAACACAGATGAATCAAGAAAGCCACGGTTTAACAATGCCAAGCCTTAAATTATTAATTATGCAGGACTCTGGAAATAATTTGCCAGAAATACTATTGATATCAGGGGGTTTTCAGTTTGCAGTTTTTCAGAATCAAATAGGCCTTTTGGTTATTCTCTTTCAAAACACACTGTTTTTCAACTGGTAAAAATCAAAATAAGATGACCAGAGCAAGAGGAAGAAACCATATCCAATCAATTGTGCAAAGATAAAAAGATCAGAAAGCTCAAGCACCAGTGGTAATTTTGACAGTGGGACTAAGATATTCAAGAGATATCTGAATGGCTTTATTTTGTCTTTTTAATCACCACTCCAACACAGTGAAAGAATATATGTGCATGCTAGTCTCATATATTGCATCACAGACACAACCTTCTCAGTTCAGTGGGATAATAGCTAGTTACCCATGTTGGCCAGGATTTCTTTTTTTATTAGTCTGACAACAATGTTGTGTATCATACTGACAAATAAAAGTTTTTTTCTCTGCATTCTCTAACATTAGCAACAGATGCTACTGCTTCTTTAAAGTACCTAAACATTTGTTATTTAAAGTAATATGATGCCTCTGTTAGATTAGATAGGGGTTTTTTATAGCATTGCTATATAAAAAAAAAAAAAAAAAGTTGTCAGGAGGATTACAGGTAACATTCTCTACCATATTGTTCAAATATTTTAAAGATTTTGAGCCTAAACTTGTGCATCTAAAACAATTTTAGCTTTTTTTTCCTTGTTTAGCACTGAACATACAACAGCTGCCAATGGTTTCTGTTATGAGAGCCAAATAGTTGATCTTGTGAAAAGGCTGCAGCCAAAGGAGTTTTGTTCTGCCTAATTGCCAAGGGGAAGATTTTCAAAGATCAGTATGTAAGCTGGAATTTAACAGGAATCAAGATATTAGGACAGATTTAATTTGAGGGGGAGGAGCTGGGGGAAGGGTGGAGTCTGAAAAGACCACAGAAGCTGTTAGACCCCACCTGGGATGTCTGCGGGACTTTTGCATTAGCTGACATGGGCTGAGTGCCCCATTTCTGATGTCTGCTGGACTTTTACTTTAGCTGACATGGGCTGAGTGCCCCATTTCCATCCAGTCCTTTTTGTTCAGATTACAGATAGCTCCAGCTTTGTGATGGCTTTTTTTCACCTTCCCTGGATGTATGTAAAAGTCATCTAGATATGGTGCTTAAGGATATGGTGTAGTAGTGGCACTAGTAGTGTTAGATAAAGGTTGGACGTGATGATCTTAAAGGCCTTTTTTAACCATAGAGATTCTATGTGATTCTGTGTGAAATTGTCCCCCTTAAAATCTGCTTCCTGAAGGTATGGTGTCTGATGCAAGAAGGAGGGTCATTTATCTTCCAGCTTTGAAAGAAGTATGAGAAAACAATTGACTATGCCTCAAGAAGAAAACACATTACATGACTCAGCTTTCCTGCTTATTTGATGAGAGCAGTTTGGAATCTGAGTCTTCAGGAGATATGCAAATATCCCACATTTATTTGACCTCCAAAGTATTAAAAAGCATTGTTTGAATGCTTGTCATTGTTAGGCAGAAAGGAAGGGAAGCTCTAATGAAGGCAGGATGACAGCTTTCCACTCTGAAATTTACTTGGCTACAGTAGCCCCTTTTTCTGGGACTCCTCACAATCCTCACCCCTACAAGTCATCTGGCATGGGTTTGAAACGTCGAGTCATTATTGTTCACTATATTCCTAGCATAACATTTTCTTCAGCATTCCTATGGTTTCTGTGGCATTTTGTTGTTGATTCTTTTGTGAATGTTAACAAGACTTTCTTAAAGGGAACTTGGAGAAAAAAAAAAAAAAAGTAAAAGAAAAAAGAGTTTCTGAGGTAAACAGAAAGGAATAAAGAAAAAATTAAAAAAAAAAAATCCACACAAGAAAAAGATCTCTAGATTTTATGAAAGTTCTAGCTTCATCTATGTAGAACTAATATACTAAAAGATCATCCTATCATTTTACACTTGAAATGTTAATATGGAAATGTAAAGAATTAGTATCATGTTGACAATGTAAGAAATAATGAGTAATGGAGAAAAAGTTTCTTAAAATGTTTAAAATTAAATTTGTCTTTCTTCATTCATACTACATTCAAGACTGAATTCACATACATGAGATCATACCACTGCTAAACACTTATTGTTACTATTACTTCAGTAAAAATGTAAGAGTTCACATCCAGGAAATGCTGCAGTCCAAGGAGGAGAGGAAGGAAAATATAATGCTACTGGGAATTCTGAGGGAAGGAAAAAGAGACTGTTGTACATTTAATATGATCTCTCTTTGCTTTGTTTTATTTAAACTTCACATTCTCCCTCTGAAAAAAAGAATATATTAAAATATATCAGCCTCAGAAATATAACAGAAAGATTAATCAATATGCTTTTACAGAAATTATCAAATGGAACATGAAGGAATAAGAATTTTTGAAATTGCTTACCTCCAGAAACTTTTTTCTTCTTTGGCTTCCTACCATTTTTTAATATGTTGCTCCAACGTTTGAGAAATATTTGTTTGTTTGTGTTTGGTTTTTTTTTAAGCTGCATATAATTTAAAGCAGACAAAAATTCTAAAAATACTCTCAATGTGTGAATATAGTCCCTCAAAGTTTATTTTCTTAGCTGTATTTACTAAAACCATATCACTTTGGGAATGATGTAAAAATATACACGAAGACTTGCAAACATTTTTCTGACATACACTTTTCCTGACAAACAAAAAATGGAAACCTGCACAAGTGTATTAGCTAAAATTGTATATTATATTGTATATATAGGCCCAAGTTCATTGGATTTAAAGGTCTTTTATATCAAGGTTGAAATTCTTTTTTAAAACATAGGTTGCTGTAAATAAACAAGACTACCTCTCTTCTGTAAAAATAAAATCTGTGCATTCAGCCAAGAAAGCAGACTTCCAGCATTTTACAAGAAGTGTGAAATAGCTTGTTTACATCTTTCTTTCTGAAATTCAAAGGAATTTTCATAGGTGAAACAGTATATATATATGGATATTCATGTCCCAGCGGGACTCTAAGGAAAGCTAGGTAAAAACTATCTCATTATTTCAGTGGAAATATTAACAAAAAGTAAACCTTGGACATGATTTTCAGAAGTGAGACTTTGAAATCATGCCTACTGGCAGCTTTGGCATCTTGAAAAGGGAGAAAACTAAACTAAAGGGAGAAAACAGAACTAAAAAACCTGCCCAAAAATGGATTAAGACAAAACAAAATAACAATCAGACAATGCTGTATATCAAGGGGAAAACAAACAAACAAACAAACACCAACAAACAAACAAACAAAACAAAAAAAATGTTTCAGCTCTTTGAGTTCAAGGGAACAGTTAACAGCAGGAATTAAATACACCATTGTCTATGAAGATGTTTAGGCCTATGTCTTAGTGACCTCCAGCTACCACAAACTTAATCAATTTTTTTTTTTTCAGAGATTCTGTAGAGAAGGCTCTTTTCTTCTCTAGATTTTTTAACAGATTTTTTTTTTTTTTTTAAATTGTTCTGCTTGTTCCTTTGAGTTAGATTGCTGGGATTAAGTTTAGATTGAGTTAGATTGCTTTTGTGACTCAATCATTTGTATATTCTACATGAAGATGGAGAGAGGGGAAGGAAGTAGTGTGAATAAACTATAAAAGTAAAATGCATTATTTCGTCCTGCTTGAAATGTCAGATTAAAGTTTGCTTGATTTAGTTCCTTTTTTTCCCTTCCTTGTTCATCTAATAGTTTCATAGCAATTTGCTGAAAACAGTTTGTTTTCACCACTAAAACCTTGTATCCCAGTAGGGGTCATTAGTACTATGATATGAGCTTTAAAAGCTCATCATAAAAAATACCACAACACAAATCTTTTTAAAGAGGAAAGATTTCATGTACATTATTTCTGAATCTGTTTAATTCTAAAGTACTTTCTATGAATTAGAATATGTTTCCTAACTATTTCTTGAAATGCTGTGTTTAAATAAAAGCTTCCTCATGGTCCATGTAGTTTTCCTACCTGTACTCTAACCACTAGACCGAGAAACACAAAGATGCCTGCTTTCTGTACCCAATTCTGCCATGTCCCAGAAATCCCTGCTGTTCCAATTTCCTCAGCAGAAAGGGAAGGTGTGATAAAACTTTTCAGATATTTAAAATAATTCATACTGAGTCAGTGTTTGTTGTTAAATTCCAAAAGGTTAGGTTGTATTTTATATCTTATCATACCAAATTCCAGTGCAGATCTCAGGACATTTCACAAGTGACAAGTTTATTGCAGCTCTGCTGTGAGAAAAAAAGCCAGAAAGAATCATATGATATAGCTGTACAGTAGAGAACTCTGCAGTGATACATTAGTAGAGCTGACTGAGATTTGGATTTCTGTTTTTCTGATTAAGTTTTTTATTTTGTCTTTGTTCAAATTTGGGATGAAAACTAATTTGTTGAAACAGTTTTCCTTTGGTCTTGCAGAGCTCAGAAATTGTAATTGAGGAAAAGTGCTTTAGTGAATTTGCCATTTTTAAAAGTGCAGTTTGAAATATGATGTCAATTAGATAATTACATTTAAAAAAAAAAAAGTATTATTATTTAATGAATTTTCATTAATAACATTAGACCAATAGTACTGCTGATAACCTACCTTGATGTGAAATAAAACAACAGAGGGTTTTTTAAGCATTATGGGAGGTTGTCTCTTAATGATGACTGAGATACCTTCTTTGAATCAAATAGCAGTATATTAGAACAGTTGTTACTAGCATTACTACAACATAAATGTACAAGTATTTAAAGAGGAAAAAAAATCCACTTGGTACTAATTAGCTACTGTATTTAATTATCTTGGAAAAAAAGGAATGTTCCAATATTATAAAAAGACATTGAAATAATGCAATACATCATTAAGACACAAATCATGCAAAAATAAACCCCCATGCATAAACAACAGATCTGTTTATGGACTGAGTATCATTTATGTTAGACAATTTTTTTGAAAGATACACTTTTCCTCTTTGTATGGTTTGCTCAATACTCTTGAACAACTCCATTCATTCTTCCCTTAAACTCCTTTCCCAGAAAGCTCCCTCAGATATGGAATTTTCATTCAGATTCCCACATGTTATTGTAGAACATATCTTTCTAAGTGGGAAAGTAATAACTCAAGATGGCATTCAAGCCTCAGTCTGCAGCCATCTAATCTCAGTGCTGAATCTCCATTCATCCTCTCTTTATGTCTCTTACCATACTGACTTTGCATGGTGCAAATCTGTCACACTACAGAACACTGAGAAAATAGCAAGGTCACTTTTAACTACACATGGTTCAGGAGGAGTTCATATATGTTTAATATGTGTTGTAAAAGGTAACTGATCAAAAGAACATCTTACCCAAGTGATTACAGTGTCCTTTGTCTGATCTGAGTAAGGTCAAATGGAAGAGAAAACAAATGAAAAAAAACTAAGTAGGATAACTGTCCTCTCCTCGTCAATTTTATTAATTAGATAAATAAAAATTTGCATTTACATGATCTATGAGCAACTTGTTCCTTTTCAGCAAAGGAGAGGGATGAAGGTGGTGGTGATGTGTGTGCATGCTAAATTTCTGTGATTAGAATGAATTATTAGGATAGTAAATGTTTTATTTAGTCTTTTTTCTTCTTCTTCCCCCCCCCCCAATGGGTAGCTTCAAACAAAGCAGACCTGTCTTCATATAGCCCTTCTGCAGTTAATGAAAAGAGTGAGGCACCTACCTTGGCTGACGCAGCATATCAGTCCTGAATTGCATGCTAGAGCAACTTTTCTCTTTTTCCTCAGTCATAAAGCAATAATCACATCCTGTGATCCATGGATACTTCTAAGGGTGCTGCAAGTTGTACCTAAGAGCAGCAAATTTTTTCACTGTATATTCAAATTCTGTTTACAGGATTTTGCACCTGTAGTGAAAAATTGTTAAGGAGTGAAACTAAAAGAAATTGAAAATCACTGCTCTAGATACAGCCTAAGATTGCCCTTGTGGATCTAAAGATAACTGTTCTTAGAAAGCCTTTTGTGCTGCTTTTTCATTTTCAAAGCTGTGAAAACATTTAACTGATTTAATCAATGAATAAATTCTGTTAGGTGAAAACTTAGTTCATCCTGCAGCATTTCACTGCACAGTGGGATGTGCTTACATAGAAGTTCTAGGATGCTCTCAGTTACCAATGCTTTCCTTTATATTCTGCCTTCCTTTATATTCTAGTTTCAGCTTATTACCCTGCCATGCTTTGTGAAACTGTCTCCTTTTATTTTTCCTCTTAAAAGGATTCTTTGCTGCCATCTACTTGGCACAGTCAATTACAGCAGCAAAAAGTGCTACCAAAATATAATAATAGCATCCAACCTCCATTTTAATAAGGTTGTAAAGCAACAATACATAATATTTTATTTTTATTTTATCCAATCTCTTTTAATTACAGTCAGATTCACTCAGCAGAACACTGAAATGATTATACAACTGCTGTATAGTTCATCAAAAGCAGGTTTTGATAGAGCTGCAACAGGGCATGCTTCCTTTGAAACCTATGATAAATTACAGTTCTTTCACGCATTTTGGTTTGGGGAAATTAATTTTCCATTTCCACAGAATGGTATAGGTTTGAAGGGACCTCTGGGGATCGTCTAGTCTAACCCTCCTGTTAATGTGGGTTCACCTGGAGCAGGTTGATAAGAATATGTCCAGGTGGGTTTTGAATACCTACAGAGGAGACTCCACAACCTCTCTGGGAAGTCTGTTCTAGGGCTCTGTCACCCTTAAAGTAAAAAAATTTTTCCTCATGAGGGATTTCAGATTTTGTGTTGTTATGTTTTCAAAGCAAGGTACACTAAGCTGCACTGTAACCTGTTTGCTTAGATGTAATCACAGTTAGAAGGCTCAGTGCTTAAACCTTCTAAACAACTTTTTGGTCAGGATATACCTCTGAGACACAGTTATCTGTCCCTTTGCACGTGCAAGGATGCAACCCAGTTGTATAATAAATATAAGTATCTGTGCATGTATGAAGAGCTATTTCTCATTAAAGCTAAGGAGGATATATCAGAGGGGTTAATTTACCGTATTCACCAGCATAGAGGAGCATAGCCACAGTGTATGCAAAGGATTCACTAATGAACTGCTTCCTCCATCATGTGGCCCTAAAGGTGCACCCAGTAAATGCTAATGAGGGATGAGAAGGGTGATAACAGCTCCTGTAGTCTGCTCAATTAACTCAGTCCCAGCCTAGACAGATGACTAACCTTCTAGATCCCTCATCCATCATCAGCTTACCTGGCTCTGCCAGTTTTTGCAGTTAAGGACAATTGAACTATTCATAACAAAATACATTAATTGAGGAAACAGAGAACAGCTTTCCCCTTACTGGGCCTATGCTTGCAACACACAGGGCATGTCAGAACAGCCCTTCCTGATGGCTGTGGCTTGTTCTGTGGACACAAAATGTTGAATTAAATTGTAGTGTTTCAGAGTATGTCTGCTTTGGAAACCAAACCAACCAAAAAAACACAAACACAAAAAAGAGGTGCTCACATGAGATAATTTATTATCCAGCTCATGTAAAATGATGGTAATAAAGCAACTCTCAGTTTATCTGTGGTTAGAAGCTTGAGCTTTCACAATTCATTTGATGGGCTTGATGAGAAGGGGTGGTGAGAGAAGAGGTTGTGCAGCCTCTTCCCTATCATGTGACACACAGCATGCGTTCCACCAAATTATCCCAATGCAATAGTGGGAGCTAACATACCTTTTTCACATTCACATTTTATAGCTAATCTTTCCATCAAAGTAGGTGCCTTTCAACAGGAAGACAGGACTCAAACACGTCATATAAATTAGGGAATTATTTAGGGGTATTTTGAGATTCATGCAAGGGCAGAATCTCATCAGTCCTCTAAAATGATCTTCAAGAGATTGTTGTTTCAACACCAACTCCTAGCCTAAAGGACAAAAATAGCAAGAAAGCAATATCACATGTGCTGCCACTGTACTGACATTGCCTATTATATGCAGTAGGTTTCAAGAAACATGTCCATAAATAGCAACAATGGCAATTAAACATTCTGCAAGGACAGACAGGAAAGGAGTGTTGGACAGCAGGTTCCACATAACTTCCAAAGGACAAGCTGGTGTACAGGAAATGGTATTCTATAAAGGATGTGCTGTCTCTTCTTCTCCTGCATCAGGTCACATCACAGGTCACTGACTAAAGCACAAGGGCTGCCATCAGATCTCATTAGACCTCCATCCTTCACTGTAGGACCTTTACCCCTTCTCCAGAGCTGCCTTTGGAGCCCAGGGCTCAGGGGATATGTGGCATGTGTCAGGTATAGGACTTTCTGTCAGCTTGACAGGTGCTCAGAAGATGGTCCAGAGGGTCAGTTACAATGTTGAGCAGACAGCCAGGTCCAGGACAGATCCCAGGTGAGTCTTATAGATGCCCTACAGTGCCCTTGTCCTGAGGACAACACAGCATCCTGATGTCTCTGTATAAGGTGTTGACTTGGTAGCCCAAGACCATTCAAAAGCCAAGACAGTATTTTCATATAGCCACTGTCTCTGAGCTGTGGAGGGGCTGGAAAAACACAAGAAGATCCTGATCCACAACACTTTTGGGACAGGGAGAACAGAGGTCTGAACTTTGTATTTCTTGCAGCTGCTCTATAATGATCTCCTGCTATGTACGCATATATGTGGTGTGAACCTCTATGAATTCACCTCCATGACTTAGCTTACCTTGTTACTTATGCCAGCATGTGAAGTCCCATGTGCTCTCTCCCTTGTGACCATCAATCATGGTATGGTAACATGAAGATGGAATTATTCTACATTTCAAATACCTACAGTCTTCCAGGCCATATGAAGTTGAACAGGTTGCAGCAGTATGCTGGTGTCCAAGGGAACACCCCTGATTCAGAAAGAAGCCCTGGAAGAGGGCTTGCACACAAGGTGGGGACAGGAGAAAGGCAAGGATTCCTGCTGAGTGAATTTTAATTCTCAGGGTGCCTCACCTTCAAGCTAGGTGGACTAACAGTGGTGAGTAAGTCTTCAAAAAAGCCAACTTACAGGCTTCCCCTGCACAACCTCCATAATGGTTGAAAGAAAACTATACTGGGAGCCGTCAGTTAATGTTTTCATCTGCAAGGCTGGAAGATGCCAGGTCTGCTCACCTGGCATAAGCATTAGTTTCTAGTACACAATGATTTCCTATATCTGTGTAGGTACATATGGAACCTTGCTCCTACAGGGAGACTGCTAAGATTGCCTTTGGAGACACAATAAAGCAAATATATGATTTTTTTTGGTGGAAATTAGTAGCATTATTTACTGTACTAGCTTCTCTTGTTAAATTTATAGACATATGGAGGACAAAATAAAACCTTATGCTACTGACTAGTATGGAAAGAAACACATTTGAGAATAAAAGTGAGTTTTGAAATCATTAGTCTCATATTTAGAAGTCTCCATTCTTTATCTGTGTACATTTGGAAATATTGGAAAAATAGTATAAACTAGTCCAGAAGAGATAAACATTTGTATTGGATTTGTGTACAGTAAAAGATGTGAAAAGACAGAAATTATTTTTACCATTTGTTATAAAAAGGCCAAGCCTCAGTATTAATTGAAAGAAACAGAACAAGCAATGAAACTTCTTCAGTGACAAATGCATCTCTGCTTTTAAATAAACACCCCACCACAACAAGTGTTAAGCAGCATTAATACCAGGCCTCAGACCTCTCAGTAACCACTTGTAGAATGTTTTGGAAATGAAACCAACACAATTACATCAGTGAAAATTTGCACATCCCTTGTGGATGATAACAGAGAAGCCCTGTCACAGAGCCTGAAGCTAAAAAGTGCCAGATGCTCTCAACATAGCTTCAGTAAGAGCTCCGTTGTGTTGGTTAAAAAAAAAAAAAAAAAAAAAAAAAAAAAAAGAGGGAAAAAAAGTCCCTGTATCTGTATTTTTTTTTCTTTTAAGTGTCATTTTCTCAGAGGCCTTTTCATTCTGGTGTTGCTTTTCATGTCCAGGGGCATCAGGGTAGAGGCATGCATCTAGCTAAGTGAAGACATGCTCTTAAGACAGCATGAGCAGGGACTCAGCTCTAACTTTTAGCACTCACCGGGATAACCCAGTTTGCCAAAGAAATCTGATGCTCTTATGCTACATTGTATTGGTTTTGTGTGGCAAGGTTTGGGTAGTGGGGGGTTACAGGGATGGCTTCTATGAGAAGCTGTTAGAAGTTTCTCCTATGTCTGATGGAGCCAATGCCAACTGGCTCCAAGAAGGACCCACCACTGGCCAAGGCCAAGCCAATCAGTGATGGTGGTAGTGCCTCTGTGGTACCATATTTAAGAAGAGGAAAAAGTAACTGCACAACAGCAATTGCAGACAGAGAGAGGAATGAGAATATGTGAGACAAACAGCTCTGCAGACACTAAGGTTGGTGAAGAAGGAGGATGAGGAGGTGTTCCAGGCACCAGAGCAGAGATTCCCCTGCAGCCCATGATGAAGACCATGGTGAGGCAGGCTGTCTTTCTGCAGCCCATGTAGGTTAATGGTGGGGCAAATATCTACCTGCAGCCCTTGGAAGACCTGATGTCAGAGCAGGTGTATTCCCAAAGAAGGCTGTGACTGTGTGGGAAGCCTGAACTGGAGCAGGCTCCTGGCAGGACCTGTGGAGAGAGGAGCCCACACTACAGCAGGTTTTCTTGCAGGACTTGTGATCCCATGGGGGATCCATGCTGAAGCAGTCTGTTCCTTAAGGACTGAACTCCATGGGAGGGACCCACACTGGAGCAGTTCATGAACTGTAGCCCATGGAAAAGACTCACTTTGGAGAACTTCATGAAGAACTGTCTGTCATGGGAGGAACCCCATGCTGGAACAGGGGAAGAGTGTGAGGAGCCCTCCCTCTGAGGAGGAAGGAGCAGCAAAGACAGTGTGTGATGAACTGACCACAACCCCCATTCCCCATACCTGTTCACTGCTAGGGGAGAGAAGGTAGAGAAATGGGGAGTGAAGTTGAGCCCAGGAAGAAGGGAAGGGGGGGGGAAAGGGGTTTATTTTGTATTACCTTACTCTGATTGAATTCCTAACAAATTAAAGTAATTTCCCGAAGTCGAGTCTATTTTGCCCATGACAAATAACTGATGAATGTTCTCTCCCTGCCCTTATCTCAGTCCATGATCCTTTCATTATATTTTTCCTCTCCCTTGTCCATCTGAGGAGGGGGAGTGATTGAGCAGTTTTGGTGGGCACCTGGTGACCAGCCAGGGTCAACACACCACATAGATAGAAGATAATTGTTACAAATGCATACCAAAGAGCGAATGTCTCCCACAACCAGATCATAATCATCCAGATATGAGAGCCCAGAGACTGACAGGTCCATCTGCCTTCACTTAATCAGATTAAAGTGCAGGTGGTCAAACCTTCTTCTGAATCACCTAAACATGGCAGATGGAGCATCACAGGAAAAAGGCAGGGAACTGCTTTCTACCAACACAAATTAAAGACTACTCAGCAATATATGCTTAGTATGCCCCCTGCTGCTAACTCCTCCAAACACTTAAGCAGAAGGAATTAACTTCAGAACAAAAGCTGCTATGTCCCATGTCTCCCACCTAAAACTCTACAGAAACATGTCATGCAACACCACACTAACAGTCTGCATCTACAACAGTTCCAGCCCCAGCCCATATAATGGAGAGGTTAGAGAGAGGCAAGAATAGAGAGAAAGCAGTGCTGTAGGCAGCATTTCATCTGATGGGGCTCATGTTATTATTACCAGCTAAGTATTAGTGAGGAGACTCCTAATGAGTTTGTGGGTTTTTTAAATTACATTTTTTCACAGTACTTACAAAAATAACTGCATTATCCTGTCTCTACACTAAGGAAACTGCTCAGCACAGAATTAGGATCTAGCATGTGCCCGTAGGTGACATTAAGATTTTTCTGTGGGCTTTTACTAGCATGCTAGGTAGCTAAATTAAAATGTTTTCAGACAACCAAGGCCCTGAAGTTTGTAATTTAAACTTTGAAGGAGGATGCTAAATAGCTTAGAGCTTACTACAAGGGAGATAAATGATTAAGTTGGATGCTTCTGTTGAGTATTGCTAGACAACAACTTCTTTAGTGTGCAAAAGACTTAAAGCAAAGAAACACTCTACTTTGGAGCTCAAACCTCCCTTAAGTTAGGAATACCACAAACCGTTATTGGACTCATTTTGGCAAAAAGTTGTGTTACATTTTTATCTCACTTTCAGGTTATTATACAGAATGGTTGCAAACAGCTTTGATTTTCACTTCCTGTCCAGATCTGATATGCCAGGTCAGCATTAAGAGAAGTGCTTTGTTAACACCTTCATACACAAGCATGGAGGAAAAGGTAATCCCCTTTAGGGGTGCTTTGCCTCCTGCATTTATGTCATCCAGCTGATAAAAGTTACTCACATGCCATCTCATGTCATAGCATTGTCCAAGCTGTAGTTGTGGGCCAATGCAGCTGTTGTGCTTTGTTATCTGGGACAGACATGACATTGCTGCTTTGTCCTGACAGGCCAGTTAGTGGCTGGTGTGGATCTTGGAAGCTAAGGAATCTCAGGCGAAACTAATAACCAGGAGGCATCATCTGTGAATCTCAGTACTAAGTAAGAAGGTGCTTATTCAACACAGTAATCCTCAGATCCGTGCCCAATAAGGTCATAGAAGATCTGCACAAGATGACTTTGGCATGGTAACCCAGGATAATTAGCCTCACCCACCCAAGTATGTGGAGTACCAAGCACCTCTTATCTTCTTGCCACAGTAACTCAGGATAGATCATTTCCCTTCATCTGCTCATACCCTTGCATGGCACCAACCTAAATAACCAGATTCAGATCTTGGAATTTGGACAACAGTGCCTGCATTACATCGGTGAGTTTGCTAATGAGCAAAAAAAGACATTACATATGTATGATATGTTAATCAATGAAGTTTTCTTACACACCCCTCTGAAGCTCACCCCTTGAGCTTCATCCCCAGGAAGAGCTTTGCTGTGTCAGGTTGCCATTTTTACTAGTGTTGGTGTCCCAGGGTTGCCACTGTGGTAATGCTACACTTGCAAGAAAGCCAAAGCTTTCATTCACTGTCATGCCTCTTCCCTGATGGATCTGCTTGATTTTCACCTGTAACATGGGGCTTTGAGCAAACTTATATAGTGAAAGATGTCACTGCTCATGGAAATGTGGGTTGGATAGGGGCAATAATTTCATTTTAACTTTTGAAACTTTTGTTCCAGGATTAAAAATTTCTTAGCCAAATATTTATGTTGCATTTTGTTGGAAAATCTTTGTAGAATTTTTACATCTTTTTTTATGGAGGATATTTTCACGTCTTACTATAGAAGTAGAATACACATAATCAGTATCATATCAACAACAGTCTCTAAATTATCCAGAATTATTACCAAAGGAGTTCTGCTCTTGGAAAAGGACAGCATACATCTAGTAGGGCCTGCTTCCTGAACTGAATGCTGTTAAATTCTGTGATAGCTGCATCCACAGAATAACTGCATTACAAATACCCACATTCTACAGACCATAAGACTTTTTAACATATCTAGACAAGCCAAAAAATTCACTACAAAAGGTTCAAATCCACAGAAATAATGTTTTGTGTAAAGGGAGCAAGAGACATTTTGGATGTTGCAATAGCCCTCTGTCCTTTTGATACCACGGAATTTTCCAAGATTATGTTAATCCAGATGATGTCAACATTATCTCCTCATGAACAAACAGTGTTGTGCAATTTGGTGTACTACTTATATACTACTTTGGTATACTATTTATATAGAACTTGCTTAGCAGGACTTGCTTTGCATTAACAGCAAAATGTGTTGAAGCCTTAGGCTGGATGCTGTGAACTTTCACCAAAATATGCTGAACTTTTACCTAATTAAGTAAAATAAGGCCTTAGAGCTTATCTGTACTAGAAGGTAAGGAAGCAAGGAAGCAAGGAAGGCTGTTACAGTCATCAGCTGATGCAGCAACCTTGGAGAGAAGAAGCAAGAACAAACAGCCTGTCTAGAGATGATGAAGGGGCCCCGTGAAGAATGGGAAGACCCCAGACCCTTACTTATATCTACTAGTCAAATCTGTTTGAAGGGTGGGGAATTTAGATTCTAAGGGTATAATTTCCCTGGCATTTCTTTGTTTGGGGTCCCTCTTTGGAGGCACTCAGCTTGAGCTGCTCCACATGTTGGATAAATAAGTCATTTACTTACTCAGTGAACTGGCAACTCACTTTCTTCGAGCAGGAACATATAGCTGAGCCCTGTTGATGGTGGCGTATTTCTTGGCAGGTAGCATAATTTCCTCACAGAATAGATCAGTGGGCAGTGAAGTGAATCGAAAACATATGAACTACTGAGCTCAAAGTGTTTTAGTCAGTGGCACAAAGCCTACCTGGATGCCAGTTACTAGTGATGTAGCCTGGAAGTTGATGCTGGATCCAGTACTGTTCAATGTCTTCATTAATAGCCTGAATGGTAGGGCACAGTTTGCAGGTGTTGCAAAATGGGAAGGAGTGGCTGATACATGATTGTGCTAATGTCCAGATGGACAGGCTGGAGAAATGGACTGACAAAAATCTGAACAAGTTTAAAAAAGAGAATTGCTAAATCCTGCGCCTCAGGAGGAATGACCCCATGCACCAGTTCGGTCTGTGGACTTACCAAATGTAAAAGAGCTTTTCAGAAAGGACTGGGAGGTCATGCTTGACAAATTGAACATAAGCCAGAATCGTGTACTTGCAGTAATAAAAGGCAACGATATCCTGGGATATATTAGGAGGAGTGTTGTCAGCAGGTCAATGGAGGTGATCTGTTCCCTTTACTCAGCATTGGTGAGGCCACATCAGAAGTGCTGTACCCAATGCTTGACTCCTTGTCACAAAAGAGACATGGCTGTATTGGAGCAAGTCCAGGAGAAGGCCATGAAGACAATTAAGAGACTGGAGGATTAAGAGACACTGACAGAGAAGGGGGATCTTATCAATGTATATTAATACTTGCTAGGAAGATTAAAGGAGGTGGAACTAGACTCTTCTCAGGGGTGTCCAGTGGTGAGAGGTAATGGTTACAGATTGAAATATTTTTAAAAATCCATTTAAGCTTAAGAGAAAAACATTTTTTTTTACTGTGAGAGTGTTTGAGTACTAGCACAGAGAGGTTGTGGAGTCTCCATCCTTGGAGATAATCAGAACGTGACTCAACATGTTCCTGGGCAACCTGGTCCAGCTGACCCTGTTTTGAGCAGGGTTTGGGATAGATGATTTCCAAAAGTCCCTCCCAGTATCAGGAGTTCTGTGATTCTGTGATCTAGATACACTTGTAGGTAGGTAAAGTTTATGCATTAATAAAAATAAACACATACAGAGTTCATTTATAGCCATTCTACCAATCTTATGTGACATCATCAAGACCTCATGGTAGTAACCATTATTAAACAACTGCTCAGCTCCACTCAAAATCTTAGAAAATTATATGAAACTCACTGCCTCATCTGTTTTACCTTTGAAAACATACCAAAAATAATAGATAAACCTACCCCTCCAAGCAATCCATATAATTTTATAGTCTCTCGAGCTCTCTGATTTCTTGGTGGGAAACTTTGTGGGCATCTGTTTGTCAACCCCCTTCTGTGATAGCTGTAATATTAGAATTATGGAATGGATTGCATTCAAATGGACCTTTAAAGGTCATCTAACACAACTGTCAACCTTCCTCAAAGACTATCGGCATCAATTTCTGAGGCTCTGTTATCCACCCCAAGATGCTTGCTCGGGGAAGATCTTTGCAAACTGCAATCCTTCCTGAGTTGCAAACATCCTCTAAACTGCAGATTCCTTCTGAAAGACAAGTTAGCTGCTCTTCTTCGTTATTTTTAGTGGCTTTCTGCTTCTTAGCAGGAGAACCACCACATACTAGACTAACTGTTCTTACTGCTCCCAGGAATCTTAAGCAATTTTCCTCTTTTCACTCACTGCTCTTGCTGGTGCATTTATGATAGATGAAGGTATCATAAAATATAGAAAGTCAGACACACATTCCATGACCCATTGTCATTTCAGGACCAGTGTTGGAGCAAGCAATTTATTGATTCTGTGTGAAAGAGCTAATGTCATCTCACATTCATGTCAGTACAGAGCAGCTTAAGGGGAAAATACAGTTGACTGGCGATCTGGACTCCAGCTCTGTTTTCACTGCCACACCACTGCCTGCTTTTCACTAGAGCATATTACCCAGCACCAGACAAGTGGTGAGGCTGGAAACGCCTTGCATATGACGTCCTGACCTGAAAGTTTAGACCCTGGGTTCTCTCTGATTAGTCACCACATGTCATCTCCTGTACAAAAAACCTCTAGCTCTCCAGCCATAACGCACTATACCATGAAACTAGTGACACTGAAACCAAAAGTCCAGCTAGTACAATATCCTGTTTCTGACAGTGCCCCAGAGTAAATGCTTTGGGAAAAAGTCTTAGACCAGAGCAAGGATAGACATAGCTCTTACCCTGCAAAACTTCTGCAGCCTAGAGCAGGAGGTATTTTAAGGGCTTCATCAGTAGAAGGTTAAAGCTGGAGCATGCCAATTAAATTGCTCTTTAGGGGTCTACTCTCCATGAACTTATCTAGTTTCCTTTTCAACCAAACTACACTTTTGGCTTTCACAATGTCCTGTGTTAATATGTTCCACAATTTATGCTCTTTGTAAAAAAGCATTTCCTTCTGTTTGCTTTGGCCAATTGCACCCACTAATTACCTTGGGTGCTCCCTACTACTTATACTATAAGAAATAGCAAATAATAATTTCTGAATTACCTCCTTTACTGCCACCATTTGTCCGCTAGTACCATCATCTGCTTTCCTGTTATCTCTTTTCCAGGCTGAAAAATACTATTCTGTATAGTTACTATACATATGTCCTGTGTTTTGGGTCCTTCTGTCATGACAACTGGAACACCATCATGGGATGGCCAGATATCAAAGGCATTCCTTTTCAAGTACAAGTGCAGCTTTTTCTGTAAAACTCAACCTGGAAAGCATCTATAAGAAGGTGCACAGACTGGCTAAAGAAGAAAAGGTACACAATAGTCCAAAAGGGTCATGGAGGTCAGAGGCAGGTTTTGGGCCATCCTCCCTGACACAAGCCAAACCCTTGATGCAGCTTGCTCTGTCCTCCCTCCATGCAGCCAGGAACTTATGCCCACCTCTCCACTACATTTCCATGTTTCCCTCCTCTGACACAACCCCCACATCTTGTGCCTTCTAGATGTTGATATCATGAGCATGGAGGGAGAGATGTGGACAAAAGTACAAGAACTACTGCAAGACAGTAGTGATACAAGTTGTGCACATTGTGAGGATGTTGCTGTTCAGGGAATCCAAATGCTAGCTGAAGCAAAACTTCTTTTGTTCTCTGACCACTGTTATCCATTTTTTTTTTTTTTTTTTTTTTTTTAAACCCAGTCCCTCTAACCTAACACTTTCCTGTGTAGAGAAATTGCTTCCTCATAGCTTTTTCACTAGTGACTTAGAAGCATTGGTCTAGTCACATTTGTGTTCAGGAGTCAAAGTTACTCTTACAGAAGTTAAAAAGAGTTACAAAGAGTTACAAAGTTACTCTTACAAAGTTACATCTTAGCACTCTCTGATGGGTAATCCTATCAGTATCCAGTAACAGCAGTTAAAGTTTTCTCAGAAGGAAAGACAGTGTTATCTCTTGCTCTGCTTGGCTCTGCATACCTCCCCCACAACTGGGGACCCTATCTGTGCACCACAAGACGCTCCTTGAAAAAATAAGACTATCATCAGAAATTCAAGATTTCACACAGGAATTTTGGATATATCAGATTTACAGATTTCATCAGGTTTGGGCAAAATATAGTTTTGGCCTGGACCTAGGTACGTGCCATTGGAGCAGCGCTGTCCTACAGCCTAGCTGAATTTTTCAGGCAAGCCATCTTTCTGTGCTGTATAAATAAAGAACAGTGGATTTTAGTACTTAAGTGGCCTCATTATTTTAAGTGATATCCACCCAGGATTATTATATGCACCTTCTTCTCTATGGACACAGATGCTAATATTTATGTTAGCTGTTCTAAATTTTCTGCTTCCATTTATCAGGAAGTGAACACTAAGCCGAATTTGAGACAAGCTCCAAATTCATCCAAGGCAGTTTGTTTTCCAAAGAAAACACTGTTGACAATAGAGTTGGAGTTTAGAGACTGGATCTTCTAAATGTACAGAGAGATTCAAAAGTAGCTCCCTAAAATATGGAGCAAGTACACTCACTGGCCTCTACATACCGTCCCAACACAGTCTCTGTATTTGTGTACATTAGACTGTACTTTTTCTAGTGCTTTTGAAAATGCGGTGAGGGATTTCAGCAGTTTAATGTTGCATGGCACAGTATGATTTTTTACAGGTTTATATTGGCCAATATTTGTTGAATTTTATTGAAGAACAGTATTTTGTTTACATTCTGGCTGGGATTTTTAAATCCCTTCGCCAGACACCCACAAATACCTTACTACTTCTAGAAGTACAGGTTGTACAAAAAGAAGCAAAAAGAAGCCTGTCAAAACCACGTTAAAGGGAAAAGGCTGTTACTGAAACGCAAAAAGATCTGAGGAGCTCCATGATCTTGCAATTTTAGCGGCACTGAGGGGCTTTGAAGTGTCTGCTCAGTCATAGTAATTTAGCACAGACTGTAGGAGAATGACCATTCAACTTTCTGCAGTCTCCAAGAGCACACAATGGCACAGAAAGAGAGGGGGAAGTACAAGGCTATAGTTGGGGTGAGACATTTCCTTGTCTCAGCAGCTGCTCTGGCTGTACTTCCACTCTCAATACCAGACTCACACAGAATGGCAAAAAGCCCATTCTACCTTGGAATAGCTCAAGGAGAAAAATCACAGCAAAACAACAATAGGAAAAGAGTCTTGAAAACTTTTTCTTATTTCTTAAAATAGCTCTCCCCTGTGCTCCCACTCGCCCGCTCTCCTCACAATTTTTGGCAGGAAGCTAACTGTACAAAGTAATTAAAGAGGGACTTTCATGCTGGGACAAACATGCAGAAATGAAAACATTTTACACTTTTCTTGGCCAGTAAGTACATTTCTGAGTAAATATTATCAAAGATACTTGAAGGAGCAACAGAGCTTCTTCCCTTGGAAGCCAAATTACTTTTTCTGGTTTTTTTCTGCAGTTAACAAGGTCATGTCTGATCATAGTTATACCAATGGAGTAATTATTCCCTGATAAAATTATAAGGCAAGGCTTCATTTTACAATTATCCATGGAAGGTGGGAAGGAGATGATATTGTAAAAATCAGAAAGAACATTTGTCAAAATTCATCAGTCACTATAACATGTTGCATGGAATGGAAGACTGGCTTACACTTTTTTTAAGACTTGGCATTAGCATTTTCATTTTTAAATTTAATTTAATTTTCATTTTGAAATAATAAAAACTTGAAACCAGAAAAAAAATATAAAGTTTTAGAACACTTTTTAAAGCAGCATATACAGCAAAAATCCTTATCAGAAAGAATTTTTCCTGGACAAGGAAATCAAGACCTGTCCTAGTCAGATGTATGCCAAACCCCTTCAGAATTGTTAGTGCCCTCAAAGCATTTCCTTTATTTTCATAATGTTAGAGGATGTCTCAATCTTCCACTTTAATTTATTGGGGGTTTTTTTTGTGATGGGAAACTGTCCTTACAAAACACCATCATCAGCCTTAATTTTGCAAATATCTATCTTCCAAATCAAGATTTATGTTTATAAAATTATTTATTCTTCCTTCTCTCTGTTAGGAGAGGAGAATTATATTTTATAATTAGGCACTGGCAACAAACAAGATGTGTAATTGAGTTATTAGCATGTGTGAATTCAGAATAGGAAGCCCTGTGAAATTTTGCTTGGGAAAAAAAATGTCCTGGGCTTGAACACTAAATGACTGTTAACTTGCCAGCTGTTGCCAGTCTCAAAATACCAAGACTTACCATATTAGTTCACTATGGGTCAGATTCATTCCTCAGCAGTGGACACTTAAGTGTTAGTTAAGTTTTACTGAGGCCTTTGACAGTGAAACATCAGTGATCCCTAGGCCTTTTTCATATAATTTCCTCATGCATGAACTTCTTTTCTGGGTGTTTGCATAATCACAAAGGAAGATATAAAGAAATAAAACTAAAATATAATTAAAAAGAAAAAAAAATAATAATTAAAGGGATTTTTATTTATGTATCTGTACCTATATATTTGTGCTTGTTCTTATCCATCACAACAGCCAAAATCTTACCTTCACTGATTTTCACTATTATGCCAATTCATTAACCCAGAGAGATTAAAATTTCTTCCAAAACACTTTTTTTAGGGCTGAATTAAGTTTTATATCCTTTACTACAGCACCTAAGAAATGATTCTACTTGATTGCCATCATTTAATGCTGCACACAAAAATTATTATTTGAGCATATAAGGATAAAAGTAGGTCCTTTACATTAAAATTATTGTACATATAAATGTCCTAACTTACAAGATTCATCCATGCATGGATGTGCAGTCCTCCCACCAAGATCATGTGCCTGCAGCCTCTTCTGAGTCCCTGTCCCAGGAGG
>JANIJG010025217.1:0-32512 GCA_024611175.1 Megaceryle torquata | reverse complement strand
GTGTATATTTGTGCCGTCGGAGTTGTGCTAGTGTGGGCGGGGGTGGGCTTGTCTGATTGCCTGCTCTCATTTGGAGGGCTTTGATTTCAGAGTAAGCAGCTGAGACCGAAATAGGAAAGCCTGGTTTTATCAAAGCCAAGTTACTCATTACAGAAGATGTTAAATATCTTTGTAGGGCCATGGCATTTGGAGGGTGGCAAGAGAAGATCCACGTGGATTGACAACTAAGCAAGGACAGTTCTGCTGAAGAAGTTCTCAGTAATATTTATAGGTAGAAAGCCTGATAGCTTTTGCTTGTCAATGCAGCCAGTAGATAACACATTGGTCAATTAGTGTAAAAAAACTGTTCAGAAGGCTGTTTATACACGTGCAAATTAAGCAAAAGGCACTTATGCTGTAGAAGCAGCTGCTGAAACTCATGTCTGTGGACTTTCATTAGGTTCAGGAGATTAGGTTCACTGCTGTGGGACATCTTTCAGGGTTAAAATGTGATGATTAAGCAATACTTGAATAGTTCCTCGTGATCATATTTGAATAAGGAGTGTCTGGCTACATCTTGGTGGTGTTACAGCTCTGCATTGACACAGGTAGAAAATGGCATTATTGCAAAATGTTACAATTGCAAAAACATTCCTGAAGACTTGCATCACGTAAGTGGATGATGCCTCTTTTCCAAGTCTTGTAAAGCAGATTAGTTGCTTGCTGTTGCATTATTTACACATCGGTGCAGCTGCACTCTTGGTGTTTGGTCTCTTGGTGTCCTGGTTTGGAGCATGATGTACCTGTGTAGTGGGCAGCTTGGAGATTCACAAGATAGGAAGAACTGGAGGGAGGTGTTGGACTTCTGCATAAACATACTCTTGTTTCCATTGCTGTTACTCATAGCAAGTGGGATCAATCTGTGCTGATAAGGAGTGTATGAAGAGAATTTAGATACCTCTTGGAGTGAAAATCTTAATGACCTTAATGGTTCCTGCAAATTGGTGAAGAGTTGGATCAAAGGTTGATGCATCCAGTTGGATCATAGAAACCAGCTTTCTGGTGAATTTCTGAGTGTGTAAGGAGCTTCTGAGGTGATTTTTTTTTTTCTTCCTGCTTAGCACAAAAATCAATGACTGATAAGACTGGAAAGAAAGTGCAGCTATTGTCCCCTTTGCTAGGCAACTAACCACAGGTATTGTGAAGAACATGTAAAGAGGGCAGCAGTGGACCTCCAGCAGGACTTTTGGATAAGGCTGTGTTCTCCCAGGCGGTTTGACCAAAACCTCTTGTTGCTATGTGTGATGTCTTAGCAATTAAAAGAACCACCTGAAGGAATGTGCTATGCTTTGTACAGAAAATGACCAAATGAGCCAGGTTTTGTGAGCTGGAGTATCAGCTTCTGTAAATAAAGTAAAAAAAAAAAAAAAACAAACCAAAAAACACCAAGGTTCTGATCAAATTTTGTTTGCAAGTGCATTGTTATTCAAAACAGCACATAGAATAAATTGTCTTAGAAGTTAAAGTTCAAACAGAAGGTCCCTAGCTAAACATAAACTTGCAGCTTTGCAATTACCTACTGAAGTCTCATTTCTGTGAAGAATTGCAGAGGTTGGGAGGCTTTCAGAAGCATCAATCGTAGCCATATGCTAGTATTGCATGCTGTGTTTGGGTCATTATTAAAATATTCATAGAATATTCAGCCAGTTTCTCCATTAATAATTCAGGTTCAGAATATTTTAATAACCTCAGTGTACTTTAAAGGTAGCAACATTTACTAAGAGTATAAAGAAACCCGCTTTTCTCAAAGGTATAAACATTTAAATATGTACTTCAGTCTTAAAATGGATCTTGCTCTGTATTTGGATCTCCACTTTGAAGGATCTTTTGTCATATCAAGGTGCTAAATGTGGCATTCATCTCATCAGTAAAAAATTTTTTTCCATGTATCGAATATAGTCTGTTGCACGTAACTGCACCAAGCATTGTCATGTGGGGCTGTTCTTTTTACCTTGTGTTCAGGATCGTATGTGATATTTGCAGTTCAGGGATTTATAGAAGTCTTATTTGCCAGTCACTACTAGATTATCTTCTGCCAGTTGCAGTCTTTTATTGGAAACTGGTGGAGGTGTTTGTGATGGTGGGGGAAAAAAAAAAAGGTTTTATTTAGTTATGTGCTCTGAACACTCATCACACTTACTAGTTAAATTCTGATTAAAAAAAATATAATTCATGTTTTAATTAATGATGCACTAAATCAAGGGCTTTCTGGAAGGAAAGGAAGGTTGTTATTTTGGGGGGTTGTGTTTTGTATTTTCAAAGAAACTTCTCTTTTAGGGTTGACCTATGTTCTGAGTCTCTGTTTTTGTGGAGTACCTGCTAGTGATTGCTCAAACACTTTACTGAGAAGAGCACCTTTCCCTGGTGAGCTTACATGCACAGACTTTCCTGAAAAGAAATCAAGAAATAAGGCAAACTTTCTCTGAAGCATCTGCAGATGCTGCGTAGGCTGCCTTTTTTAGCTGACACTGTAGCAGTGCTGCTGCTTCCTTTTACTGAAGTGTTCTGAAGGCTGCATCAAAGGGGGCAGAAAGCAAATTTGGGTGGCTCATTTTTCAGAAGCCCAGAAGTACTGATCTTGATCGTGAACAGGGAGGTGCCCTCAAGCTGGTTTCAGATACACGTGATGCAAGGCTGATTTTTAATTGATTAAATGTGTTAAGGATTTTTAAACTTCTGTCTGAGAATCAAGTTTGAGAGTGTACAATTCCACTGGATGCAGCCTGTCTGGCTCTTTGTTGTAGAAGACCAAGTCTGTCAACAGGCAGTGAGTAGGTAAAATGCGTATGGAACAGTTTTTAAGTAGGTGACAGACTGCTGGTTAGCTACGTTTAGATGCAGGGAAAGAGAGGAGCAAATAATAGTTTAATCTGTTCTGTTAGGAAGCTGACGGCACAGGGTAATGTGAAGGTCATTGCAGGTTAGAGGAGAGAGGGAGCTGCTTTCTGCTATAGTACTATTACTTTCAAGAGATAACTGGGAATGCCTGGGCTCTTGGGGCACACAGAAGTAAGATCAACTGTGTTGTCAAGATCAGAAGTAGGGCAACTGGTTAAAAAGAAAACTATTTAAAAAAAAAAAAAATTAAATCTGTCAAAGCTCCCTGGTAGTTGTGAGCAAAATGTGTTAATTTTCTCTATTAAAGTGAATAATCTTTACACTGCTGCATGTTGTAATCAAGAGAGGTCCATTTTTAGAGTAGGGTAGGAACCAGAGCTCACCTGGTTTGTTTGGGGTGTGGTGTGTTGTGGTGTTTGTGTGGGTTTCGTTTGTTTTTTGTGGGTGTTTTGTTTGGTTGGGTTGGTTTTTTTTTTTTGTTTGTTTGTTTTGGGCTTTTTTTTTTTTCCCCCCATATCATTCAGCACTGTCTCTGGTGCTGTGCAAAGCCTCGGAGGGAACAACTGCTTTGCCTGTACAAAAACAATACATTTGTTATACACGGTGCCTTGTCACATAATTTGGTGGTCTGATTTCTGTCTCGGTGGTGTTGTATCTTTTGGTTTCGTGTGTCCCTGCTTGTGTCACATACCTACTTCAGTTCTGCATCTCCCATAGGTAGCAGGTGCTGTCTGCTGCTACTCGAACCTTCTTGCAAGCAGTAGCAAATCTTTCCATGTTACACAGGTGTTAAGTTGGAAAAAAGGAGGGGAGTGTATTGTGTGTAGTCTGTAAATCATCCCTGCCCTCAAAAATCGTTGGGATAAGTTGCAGGTTTTTTGTCTCTGTGTGTGGCATGAGGCAGGTCACAAAACAGAGAACCCAGCCTTGTGCCTTCCGGAAGCCGTCGCAGTCTCCAGCACCTTGTTAGAGCTGTGTACAACAGAAGCAGAACAGATTGTGCTATATGAAGAACTGGGGGTGTGGGAAGAAGGCAAAATTAGTTTAATTGTGTGTGTCAAAATAAGCTATTTTAATAAAGTAACATATCATTTCACTTTGGTTTAGACCACTAGAAGTAGCTCAGCTTTTTACATACCACAAAGAACAGGGGATTCTACTCTTGAGCTATTCTTCAGCAAACTGGTGTGAGATGAAAAAAAAACCAACCCAAAAATAAACCAAAACCAAACAATGGGGTTTGTATGTTTTGAAAAGATACTATTGCAAGCAGAAAACAGTTAAATGGTGACTTGATAGCAATAGGGCAATTGAACAGATTGTGAAAATCCATTGAACATCTTGGGTCATGCAAGGAGCTAACTGAACCTGGGTTGTGAAGACACTACACGAGGAGAGTCAGCTGTGATTTATGTTGTAAAGCATTTAATGTCTTTGCCTTGCTGTACCCACTGCTTTAGAACAAACTTGAGGGGCAGTAGATTCTAGTGTTCAAGATTTGTTTAAGAAAATAATGTACAAAAGTGTCTTTCAGTGCTCTGCTCTGCTGAATGGTGTTGTGGTGTTTTTCAAGATGAAAAAAACCCCAAAACTACAGTTGTTAAGGAGTTCAGTGCCTCTCAGTGTGTGTTTGGTTTTGTTGCTCCCCATATCCCACTACATGGGATCACACTGCATGATTTTTGAAAATAATGTTTTTGGACTGAAGAACACCCAGTATTTCAAATAACTCTGTATGTGTTACAGATACAAGTTGGCGATCAGAAGCAACATTTCAGTTTACTGTTGAACGCTTCAACAGATTGAGTGAGTCAGTTCTCAGTCCTCCCTGCTTTGTACGGAATTTGCCATGGAAGATCATGGTTATGCCACGACTCTACCCAGACAGACCACACCAAAAAAGCGTAGGATTCTTCCTTCAATGCAATGCTGAATCCGATTCCACGTAAGGCCTTTTAATTATCGTGCGTGTCCTCGTGTGATGCTAGTTAATCTGTATTGCAAGAAATGCAAACAACTTCAAAACAACGACAAAAAAACCCTTCTATTTCTGTAAGAGGAAAGAAATTATTGCAAAGATTTGAATCCCTTTTTACCTCCACCTTTCTGAATCTCAAAGCGTAAGAGTAGTAGTCCTCCCTTTAGAAGGAGACAAAAGTAGCTACAGGTTTGTGGTAGAATTGAGATGTATTTCTGTTTAATTGCTGGGGAGAAGTCTTTGATAGTTTTCTTGGCATGGGAAAAGTTCTGGGTAGATTTCAAAAGGCAATGGAACTGGAGCTTCTCTAGCCCTGCAGAGCTATCAAGGCTGCCCTGTAAAGTGTGTGAGAAGGTAATTGCTAGCAACTGAGGCAGAGCAGTGTTGTGAGGCAATCATCTCCTTCAGTGGAGCTCATCGCTCATCAAGTGACATCCGAACACGTAACTTTCCTTGGAGTCTTGTGTGCAAATCAGAATTGGTATCTTTGACCGCTTCTGTAAATAACACAGAAATCCAAAAAGATAACTACAAATTTATGGGGCATTACTGCAGCTTAGCCAGCTAAAGTGCAGACTCCTCCTAGGTACCCTTTCCATATGGTAACTCCATTCTTGTGCCAGATGTCACACAGCTTGTAGTTCACTTGCTCACTTGTAGTTCACTCTGCTCGTTTCCATCATTTTTGTAATCTAAAAGGTGAGTGCTCAGTGTATGAACTAGTCACAGGAGAAGCAGTTCACCTGCACATAGACACAGGAGGATAACGTGATCTTCAGAAGTATCGACCAAGATGCAGCTTGTGGAGCAAAACAAGCAAATCACACATGAGGCAGCAACAAGACCTCTGAACTGATACTCAGCTTGATCATCTTGCACAAGTGGGATGAACTTGAAGAGTCAAAAAGAAGTGCTGCTGTGAAAATTAGTGTCAGGGAGTTTATCTTGTGGGAGGGAGGATGTAACTGCCTCTTCCTTTCCTTAGCCAAAGGCCAAGTTATCACACTGTAGACACCAAGAATTGGCCTGTCCATCTGCATTGAAGTAGATTAGAAATAGCTTACCTCAGAGAGCAGGTAGCTCTTTAAATGGCCATAAACTGCAATTGCCTGACAGTAATATAACAATGTTGCCCTAAGAAAATCTCCATTCCAGCTTCACATTCATAAGGTGGCTTCAGAAAGCTCCAGGGATTCACATCCTCAATAACAATTAACTGAATCTTAACATAACTAACTAACTAACTCTGGGGGAAAGTAACATACCAAAAATCCCCAACAAAAAAACCCTTATTCTGATGACTATAAAAAGCTTGGCTTTGAAGGAGTTTCAAATGTTTCTTCTGTATTTATAGGTCATGGTCTTGTCATGCACAAGCAGTTCTCAAGATAATAAACTACAAGGATGATGAAAAATCTTTCAGTCGTCGTATTAGTCACTTGTTCTTCCATAAGGAAAATGACTGGGGCTTTTCCAACTTCATGGCTTGGAGTGTAAGTAATTGGACATGTATTAATCTGTTACTAGAGAGAAGCAGTTTTGGACTGGCACTGCTGAGTAGTGAGATACCTATAGAAAAGTGGTGTTTTCCAAGCTGTCATTTTTTCCCCTTGACATTGCTGTATTCTTTTTCAATGTTTTATAAATTCCTGTAGTTAATTATTGTACATTGTTTCTACTTGCATTGTGATCTAAATATTCTTTCCTATTTATGTTCTGTATATCTGAATGCTTGGTTTTTTGTTTTTCACTGGGTGATAGCCAGTGCCATTCTTAAGCAACATAGATTTTATTGCATTTCCATTGGTGTTTTTTTAATATATGTACAGGTATTTAATGCCCTAATAATACTACGAAGACTTATCTTGAATTGAGACAGCTTTTTAAGCATTTTCAAAGGTTGGACCCTTTATTTTTCATCTGTCTGGAATATTGTCTAGAAGAAGCAGAGCCTTTGATTACTGACTCTTCCTATCCATAGAAAATAGAAATAGTACTGCAAAATCTTAAAAGTCAGGAACAAATTTCCTGTATTGAGACATTAATAAAGAATTTAAGTGCATTAAGCTGAAAACCAGCTTTATTGGTGTCCTTCAATTTTTCTTATTCAGTTTATTATTGCTGATAGCTCAGGCTTGAAAATTATCTAACTGGATGCTTCACTACGGTCATGTTGCAAGCTCCAGTTTTCATGTTCCTGTGTCATTCCTGTTTTACAGGAGGTTACTGATCCTGAAAAAGGCTTTATAGAAGAGGACAAAGTTACTTTCGAAGTCTATGTTCAAGCAGATGCTCCACATGGAGTGGCGTAAGTGTCTTTGATTAAGAATTGCTTGATTGTAATATTTGTAGTTTGAGATTGTTCAAGCATTTTGAGTTGCTAACCTTTGTAATTTGTTAGATGTTCTTACTTTGTCATCTTTAATTGATGAATTCTCAGATGGCAGTATTTTTCATTAGTCACACGGAGATTTTTGTAGAGGTTAAATTTCCATTTGCATTAGTCAGCATAATGTTGTGGGACTTAACTTCTTTGTGAATTGATTTGTGACTTAACACCTCTGCAAACCTAGCCTCAACATTTCTGATCTTACAGCTGGTAAGGGTTTCAGATGCAGTGAGGTGGCTCTGCTGTCTAACTTGCCTTGCTTTACAGTTGTTTTAAAACTGCCTTGTCTGAGGCGTTTGCTTCACGTTGATTGTAAACAAAGTGATTTTATTGAAATGCCGACGTGCCCTTAAAAGCACAGCTCTGGGTTCCAGCACACTTTCATAATACATCGTTTTTCTGCCATACAGAACATCTTTAAAAAGAAAGCCTAACAAAATCATAAGGCATTTTATTGCAAAGACTGTTGTTACTGGCAGGCAGTAGTGAAGTGTAGTTCATTTGAACCTTAAGTAACAATGAAGAGTAGCTGCTATCTACCAGCAACGCTGTATTAGAACAAATACTCTTTATTATAGTTAATAGAGATCGATTTTGTTTTTAACCACTAACTATTTTTACTTTCTAGATGGGATTCAAAGAAGCACACAGGATATGTTGGCTTAAAGAACCAGGGAGCAACTTGTTACATGAACAGTTTGTTACAGACTTTGTTTTTCACAAATCAGCTACGAAAGGTAATTACTATGTGAAAGAAAATGAGATTGGGAATTGAAATAACCTATATGTTATATTATAAATGCTCCAGAACAGAGCTGTATGTTCATTTTGCCTCATTCATCCTTTTAGAGAAGTTGTGACTTACATGGTGATGCACATCTCACTTGAGGCTGAGTGCAGGAAGGTTCCTTTTATAGTTTGTTGAACATAAGCTTATGTTTTTTCTGAAAGCAGACAGAGTACATGGTGAAGAGCTGACCTTAAGGGGTGTTTCTTGCACTATATTATGTGTTAATGTTGCCACGAATTGTTGGGGGGAAAGGATGAGTCTACATCTTGCAGATGAGAGATGGAAGTAATTTCCCTTACTTGAAACAGTTAAAATAGATAAGTCAATCAAGACTTCTCAGCCTATAAGCAGTCTGAAAAGAGAAATATGTATGAACTTCATAGTTTAATTATTCTGTGTTTTATGTTGTTGAATTTTCTGTTATTGTGGTGAGTGGCTCTGTAGTGATGGAAAACATCATTTCAGTAGTTTAAACAACTTAATTTTATATTTGCTTCATTCATATGGTTTTTTATTTACTGTAGATGTTATTTCTTTGCTGGAGGGAAGAACTGCTTGAAATACCAGCTTGATAAATATCCAAACCCTGGATGATATGTAATAGATAGTACATCATTTTGTAAAATAGTGCAGTAGCCTTCATAGGATTAAAAACATAAATGATGACTTAATATTGGAGGTGGCTACCTGGATGAGGGGATATACTTAGGAAAAAATGTACCTGGGTACCATTTAGTTTATTGGAGTGTCCTGGTGATCCAAACTCACCCTTTAGAGCATTCCTGCATTTACACTCTCTCTGTTGGTGCAAATGAACTGTTCTGGCTTAGGCTTTCTCTTGTCTGTACTAGTTGATACATTTTCATTAAGGTTTCTTCTTTTTATTTCCAGAACTTCCCTTTTTAATGTAACTACTTTCCAATGACATAGATTTTTCTACCTTATTATTTACTAAGACACTAAGTGTCTTAGTTGGGATTTCTTTTTTTCACTTTTGGAATGTGCTGCTTACTCTAAAGCATTGCAAAAAATTGTACCTCAAATTCCAGTAGCCTGTAACTGAGATCTTATCAATGCCATGTACAAGAGATAAATACTCGACTTGTTTTACACCATGCACCTGGTGGGTTGGTTTGGTTGTTGTTTTGGTGGAATTTTTGTCGTTGTTTTGGTTTTGTTTGGGGTTTGTTTGTTTGTTTGTTTTACAAGAGGTACAAAGTACTCATTCAGTTTATCATTCATTATAACGCCTGTTCTTTTTGCCCAGCACTCCTAATGTTTGTGCATTTTATGTTTTTGGACAACTTCCCTTTGCTCTTGGAAGAAAAATGTGTTTTTATAATAGCTGCATCTAATCCAATTGAGTAGTTCCTTTCAAGACTGTCTTGTAGTTGGTAAATCAATATGTACCATGAAGTAATCTTCTTCTTTGAAGAAGAAATTTTTTTTGTGATACAGATTTGTTTCAACTGAACTAAATCTTTTTGGGCATTCCCTTTCACTTCTCCCTGAGCCCCAAAGTAAATGTCAGCTTTTAGGGAGTGTTAATATCTGGATATGTGACCATATCAGAGAGCTTGATTTACTAGCTGGTAACTGCAGCTTTCTTTATGGAAGTGTTACTGGACATCAGCTGAAATGCCCAGTTCTCTGCTTATTCATCCAGTTTTCCCAGCCCCTACAAACAGAGCAGGCTGCAGTGGTAGTTCTAGACAACATTGATACTCAACTTGCCATTATTACAGATAGAGAAGAATCATTAGTTGTCTTGTCTGGAAAAAAAATTTCTACTTCACCCCCAGACCCCTTACATTAAGACAACCTGTTCCATTTAACACCAAGTAGAACAAAATGTCATGATAACCTCCGTGTCCTTATCACCGATTCCATTCTTTCTGTTACTTAGAACTAATGATTTCTACTGCTGTTATTTAGATCTTTGTTAACAGCAAAGTTTCTGTCGGGAGTAGAGCTGGGAAAGCAATGAACAATAGCAGTGGCTAGCACGTACCCATGGGAAGTCAGACCTGCTGTGGTGTGCGTGAGGATTGATGGAGAGCTCCTTTCTTCCTTGCTCTGTCTCTGGACAACAGATGGGAGATTCATGGGTATTTGAAATGAGACCTCCCTTTATTAGCAACCAGGTGGTTCAGTGGTAGGGAATAAAGCAAAGGAACTTTTTCCTTAGAGTGTGCCTTCGTTTGTGACTGGTAAATGCATACTTAGAGTCCACCTAGGGAAGGGGCAGTGGTGACATCCCAGATGGCTCCAGGGTTGATTTTGGACCATGTTACATGAGTCTTCCCACGTGTATAATTAGTGCCTCCAGTCAGTCAGTACTTGTGGCTGCATCCAGTCCATTTAAAAACTCTTTACTGCTTTGCTTGAAAAATTCCCTACAGTTCCTGAGAACGTTGCAGAAAATTTATATAACTATACTAAAATCACAAATACTGGTTGGGTACGTTTATCCCTGACCCGACTCTTCTCAAATTACCCAAAATATTTTTACCTTACCTTGGAATTTCATACACATTATTTTCTTCCCTTCTTGAAGTAATTGTCCTGAATTTAAGCAGTTCATTCAAGCCTCTCTGTAGCATTCTTTTACCATGCAAATAGCTAAAATTTTTCTCATATCTGTGTCTGTTTCTTATAGCCATTGCCTGTACACGTCCGTGTCACTCTTTTGTGTTCATTTCCTGAGGGGACTTGTCAGGTGTTAATTTAAGAGATTCTGCTTTTTTTTGAGTGGATCAAAATGCCTCGCTCCTTGATCTTGAGGTCAAGCTCTCAGAGTTTGGGGGGATAAGGTGTAAAAATGAAGAATTGCAGAGGATTGTATTTAAAAAGTGTTTTGTTTTAGCTTGGAAGAAACTTAAGCTTTGAGAAAGGAGCTTTGATACTAATTATATACACAAACAAAATGAACCAGTGAAAGTCTGTGTTAAATACTTAGTTTGTACTAACACATTCAGTATATGAGAAGAAATAAAGCTGATGTGTTTATTTAATGGCAGGTGGAATGTAGTAATTAAAAACAAATTGTAAATGATTGTTTTAATATTACTTGAGAGATGCAGGAAAGGAAATAATTGTCTAGATGGTGTATGAGGAACTAATGCAAAGGATCTGATTTTTATTAATTATCAAGGTGTTCTGAGCTCCCATTTGTAACTTTGGGGGAAGAGTCAACCACTAGATTGACTTCTACCCTGTTGTAGTATCATCTTGGTTTGCAAAGATGAATATTCATCATTTTAATATTTATTTCATGAAAATGTATCAGCACTGGCTAGATTTGATTTTTCTCACTACTTGATTTTGTATCTTATTTCTATTTAAACGTAGCAAGTAATTTGCTGTGTATTTGGTTTTTTAAAAGCATTTTTTAAGCTGTTAAAAACAATTCCTAGGGACTGAGTGTAGAGATTTGTAAGATTTGAGACTTCATAGTCATTCAACCAGTTTGTTTCTGTCTTCAGCCAGTGAAGACCAGTTCATAAAAGTGTTCATAAACTAGGGGCAGAGAGAGGTTGAGTTAACTTTGCAAGATGCTAACTTGTTTTGATGTGTTCATATTTTAAAGCAAAAGAAAAGAAAAAAAAAAAAAGAACTTTTGGTTGTAAAAACCAAAGGCATAATTTTAGCAATTGATATTTGGAGTTCACACAGATAAGCATGGTTAACTAACTCTGCCTTTGGATGATTAAAATTGAGAAGCAATTGAAAAATTTTCTTTCCAGTTAACCTGATAGATTGGCAAAATAATGTCATGAAGAATTACTGACATTCAGCAGTTAAAAGTTGCTGCTGACAAGAAAATGGAAAATGCAATTTTTTTCAATTTATGAAATTTGTGGGGGGGGGAGGTTTAAGCATATTTAGAAATTAAAGCAGAGCATTTCCATTAGTGTGAGGCTGGGGTGTGGTTCTTAAAATGACCCTAAAAAAGAGCTCTGTTGACTGTCCTTCAACAAAAGATTGGTGATAAATTTCAGCTAATTTCTATTTACTGGTTTCCCTTGTAGATGCCTAAGTACTGCTGTCAACGATGTAGCTCACAACTAACCAGGAAAAAAAGGTGGAGGTTACTAGTATTCAGTCATGATCCTGCTTTAGATCATCTCTTTTCACCTCTCAGTTTTGGAAGTTTAAAAGAGAAAATTCAGTGAGCTATCTATTGCTTTACAGTTGCATAGTTAGCCAGTGGTTTTCTGGCTGGGTATAAGGAATTTGCTTTCTCTATGAAACTGTTCAATGTTTCATCTTTTATGTCATCTTGCTACTGCAGCTATTCTGCTGATAGTTTCCTATTACATTATTGTTCCAAATATTTATGTTGCTGTATTTTTGAAAAATTTTGTGGATATTCAGAACTGAAATAGGAAACTGGCCTGCCAGTTTCTTCACAACCTTTTTTTTCCCCCTGTTTTTTGTTGTGGTGTTCTTTTGTTTTTGTGGGGCTTTATTTTGTTTTGTTTTGGTTTTTTCTCCTTTTTTTTTCTTTTTATTCCCCTTTTTTTTTTTTTTCCCCCTTTCTTCTGTGTTATTTTTGTATCAGCTTTGTCTTCATCTCATGTCTGTCTCCTCTGGTTCCCATCACGCCCATCCTCAGCTTTCATATAACAATAAATGTGTTTCTGCAACAATTCAGCTATGCACTGGGCGTACTAACCTTGCTCTGTGTGTAGGGAGCTGTAGTACAGGGTAAGTTAGAAGTGCTGGGCACCTGAAGTCTCGGCTGATGCAGAAACCAAGCGGGAATTGCTGAGATTAAGTTCAGTGCTTCACTTGCAGAAGCGTATCCTTCTCTGTTGTGTCACAAAACATTTGGGTTTTCTTTTTTTTGGGGGGGGAGGGAGGGTGGTGGTGGGGAATGGAACAAAAAAACCAACCGAACAAGGCAAAAATTCAGGTGACGATTTTTCTGTTTCTTAGTTTTTCTCATGTGGTACTTAATACTGGAGTCTGTTTTTCCATGTGTCATTACCTGATCTTCTTCCAGAGTTCTCTGTGTTTTCTTCGTAAATGAGCATCTCCCTGTAACTACCTTTTCTTTGCTGTTAATTTTCCCTAGATATATTGGTGTACACTTTTTGAAAAAGTAAATTTCATTGCAGTGCCTATTGAACTCTCTTAATCCCTGTTTGGCCTATTTGTGTATTTTCTTTGTTCTCAATCCTTCCCAGATCAGTATAATCAGTGAATTGAATTGTTAAGCTGTTTATTCGCTCGACAGCCATAGCGTTAAGTAGGAGTGAATGTATCAGGGAATCTCTGAGCTTCCTCTGACATCTTTCTCCTCCATGTGGACCATTTCTGTTTTCATTTACTTGTTAGAATTTATAGTTTAATGTGATTTGGGTTTTTTCCCCTAGTGGAGGTGACAATATTCACAGGTAGTCAAAGCTACAGCACAAAACTGAAGTAATTTTCACAAGCCTCTAGTATTGATCATTATACCTGGTCCTACTGTGCAGATTGTGGAAACATACCAGGCATGATAAGTTGTTTGAAGGTGTTGAATGCTTTAGTGCATTTACTTTTCTAGGGTGAAATAAGGGAACTATTTAGATAAAATAACCATGAATGGAATCTGTTGTACACGCCTTTCCACATCTTACCACTGTGCTCTAAGAAAAGTCATTTCAGACAATTAATGTTTTTACAGTACAGTATATTTTTTTTCAGACTCTCTTAGAGGGATGATTAACTGGAGTTCTATGAAGGCAGTTACTGAAGAGGAAAAGATGTGTTAAACAATATAAAAAAGAAACTTTTCCTTAGATACTAATTGAACTAAATGCTTTTTTCAGGCTGTGTACATGATGCCCACAGAAGGAGATGATTCATCCAAAAGTGTTCCTTTAGCATTGCAAAGAGTGTTTTATGAGCTGCAACACAGTGACAAACCAGTTGGAACTAAAAAGTTAACAAAATCTTTTGGGTGAGTTTCAGAAATTTGGGTATTTATTGGGCTAATACAAGTTTTTGGCTTTCTCTAAAAAGGTGTTACTGAAATCAGGCTATAGAGGGGTACACGAGAAGAGTTAATATAGCATTATGTTAATTGCTAACTTTTTCATAGTTTACTTGGATAAGTTTGTTATTTAGAGTCTGTATTAGAGACAGATGATCCAAAAGTCAGACTTTTTGGGGGAGGGGAGTGGTACACAAACACATTCTTTAAGTAGCAGGGTTATATTCTACCTGTGACCTGAGAATTGTGTGCATTTGATTTAAGTAAAATAGAGAACAAAATATATTGTTGAAACGATGCAGATCATGTATTGTTAATCTTAATTTTTTTAAATGTAAACATGTTTTATATTTAGAGAAATAGCAGTTGTTTCCACTTCCATATTGCTAGTTCTGTGCTGATGACAGTTGCAGCATTTTTGGTACAGTGTTTAAAAGATGTGCGGTTTTTGTCTGTGCACAATTTAGGAGGATTTAATATTGTATTCTGTTTCATGATTCAAAGCTTGAGTACCTGTTGTTTGAAGTGAAGGTGTTGGTGCACATACACAAAGTAATTCTTTGCATTTTCCTCACTCTTAACACCCTCTTTTCCTCCTCCATAAGATAGTTGCAAAGTCTTGCATTTTATTTTCATTTTTGCCCAGTATCCACTTCTCTGCTGTTATTTTTTCCCAGTTCGGTTGTACTTCGCATGAGACAGTGTCACAGGGTTTAATTTTTTTATCTGAAGAATCTAGATGTAAAATTATACAAAATAGCTGCATTGAAAGTGAGGTGTTTTGGTTTTGTTGTGTTTGGGGGAGGTTTTTTAATTTTTGTTGTGTTTTTTGGTGGTTTTTTTTTTTTTTTTTTTTTTGTTTTGTTTTGTTTTGTTTTGTTTGTTTGCTTTTGTTTGGTTTTGTTTTGTTTTACTTAATGCTTCCTTGAGTTTCAGTTGAGCAGAAGTTAGGACAGAAGATTAGTTGTGTCCTGATAAGACTCCCAGTATAACCTTTCCTTTTCACCTTTTGGGGAAATTTTAAAATGAAATTTAAAATGAAATTGGCAACCTCGGTGTTACATTAATTTGGTCGTGCCTTCTTCCTACCAGCACACTGTACATAGAGTTATCAGCACTCTTGCTGTCTGTTACACTGGAAAGGCATGCTGGTATTGTAAATATTTCATCTGGAGTTGAGATCCTAACTGTGTCATCTTTACTAGCGTGAAAATACCTTTCCCAAGGGTGTTGCAGATGCTTATTTTTGTATCTGAGAGCAAGGTTTTAAAAATGTGTTTATGCCTGCCTTCATGCTTGGGAAGGAATTTTTGAATACGGTTGCAGATTTGGTCCCCTCCCCCATTCAATCAGAGGATTTTCTGACCTAGTGAGACCTACTTACACACTGTGTCGAGTGTAAATTTTTTGACTGGGTATTGCGACTTTCTGACTCCGACTTCTTTCAGTAGAAAGTGGTGCCATTGGCTGAAGGAGTCCTTATGTATGTATTTAATTATTTATCTATATCCTGCTCACCTTTTTCTTTGATTTCTTCCTGAAAGTTGGCTAGTGTTTAAAGCCCAGGGAGTCAGGTTATTTTCCATTCTTAATGATCCAACAGGTCACTTCATTCAGCTTGTTGGACACTTCATGTGCCACACAGTTGTTTTGGCACACTTCTGGGGAGAAGAATGCTGCCACGTGACAGTGAGTCACTGAGAAGAGAGTGAGAGGGGAAGATAAAGCTCCCAGTTGCTCCCAGTCACTCCTGTGCTTGTTGCATCAAGGGTCGGGGCTGAACCTTGTGCTGAAGCTAGAGCCTACAGTAACCATAGCTTATTTCATATGGTTCGGCATAGTGACTGTTGCAAAAAGAGCTGTCAGACTTAAAAAAACCCCATTCTTAAGTTAGAGTTCATAGGATAAAGTATTTCATACTGAAACTAAAACCACTTTATGCCTTTTTAAAAAATATTTTTATTTAAGGCAGTAGTGCTGAATACCCTTGTTGCAGTGTGCCACGCTGGCTAAGAGGCATTTAGAGACTTCCTCTCGCCCTTCCCTTCATGAGTCTTCACTTCACATGGACAGTTCAGGAAGCTTGATACCTCCTTGTGTCCTTGGAGTTACTCTGCATCTAGGATTAACTGTTTAGACGAGCACAAAGGAGCCAGTGTTTCCTATAAACCCATTTACTTGCTTTCATGTGCTGCAATAATCTCTGAACACTACTTGACTGCACCTGAAGGGCCCTCAGAAGAGAGGCAGCTAGAAGCATGCTGTGGAAACTATTCTGACAGCATTGAATTCCTCCCGGGCCTTTTCTTAAGAGTTTTTTTTGACATGAACTGAGACTAGGTTGTAGACTTGAAGAGTTGTTCTGCTAGCAACAGCCTGGCCCTGGCCTCTTCGGCTGACTCCGGCAGCCCTCGTGGTCCCCGTCCCCAGAGCCACAGAAAGAGATGGCAGGTGGGCACATAATGCCTGCCAAAATGTTCCTCAAGTTCACCGCCCCTTCCTCCTGCCAAGTAAATACTACAGAACTAAAAACCAATCCTTGTGTCAGTTGGTGCTAAATCAGAGTGTCTTTACATCTTAGCATGTATTAAATTCTCGATCTGCAAAGAAATCACAAAAATGTCTTTTGAGCTGTAAGTTTTCTTTATAGTACAGTAATTTTATATTCATTTGCCTCACAAAGGTGGGAAACTTTAGACAGCTTCATGCAACATGATGTCCAGGAATTATGTCGAGTGGTATGTTTCTACCATTTCTTACTGATCGGGGGTGCAAAAGGCTGTCTCTTGATGTGGTGTATTTGTAATATAATTCAGTATCCACCCTAGTGATACGGGCACTGATTTAATTTAAATTAGGACTCTAAGTCTTTGCCTTGGTGTATTTTTACTGAAAGTGACTTTAGAGTTTAATCAGGGGAGTAGTCATCTCTGTGTGATAAAAAAATGCAAAACATGCAAGTTCATCCTATATAAAAACTTAATTTTTCTTTCAGCTGCTTGATAATGTGGAAAATAAAATGAAAGGCACGTGCGTAGAAGGCACTATTCCTAAATTGTTCAGAGGGAAGATGGTGGTATGTATTTAATACATATATCTATAAAAAGGAATTGAAATTAACTGTTATTTGTATACATTGAAATTGTGGTTTTGTTTTGTTTTTGTTTGCAGTCTTACATCCAATGCAAACATGTAGACTATCGATCTGAACGAATAGAGGATTATTATGATATCCAGCTAAGTATAAAGGGAAAGAAAAATAGTAAGTGATACGCTGTGATGTGCACCAATCTACTTCAATTTGTTGGACATCTTTAGTGCCTGTTGATTTCAGATGGGTTTGTTGGTGCTCAGCACTTAGAAATATCCTTGCTTTTAAGACATCTCATTGGAAACATTTTCTATAGAAAAAGTTTTTGCTTATCTTACCCGTTTTCCTTTCTCCCATTTCCCTTCCCTTCTTCTTCTTCTTCTTCCCTATTTCTCTCACTGGTATCTTTTCCTAAAACTGTGAATTTTGAGTTTTCCTGGTGTGATAAAAGTGCATACTGTGCTGTGGTGATAACTGTAGTGTTGTTACAGTACATTATAATTTACATATGAAGATGAACTTGGAAGAAATAGATTTTTAGACCTGAGCATAGTAATTAGCAAATAAAAAGAATGAACTAATTGGAGCAGCCTAACAGTGGCACCTTACCCTCCCAAGTGCTTGGCATACACCACATGAAAAAGGACATGTCCAGGTCCCCCACACAGAATTGTCTGGCTCGATAACGTCACAGTGCAAAGTGAGAATAGATCTGGCAGACAGTTCTAACTGTGTGAGTTTGAAGTATGGTATTTTTATGTATGCCCCTACAGTTTGGTGCATTTCTTTACATTCTTAAGCACTACAAAACATTTGTTTTCTTCTGAATAAAGGCAGAAATATTCAAAGATAAATTCACATGTCTTAAGATGATGATTAATGTTGAGTCCTCAGGCTTTAGTAAACTTACATTTTCCTTCCTTCTTCCCTTCAATGCCCCAATCTTATTTTTTCATTTAGTTTTTGAGTCCTTCATTGACTACGTTGCAGTTGAACAGTTGGATGGTGATAACAAGTATGATGCAGGAGAACATGGCTTGCAGGTATTTTATTTTGATTTTAAAATCTTTTTTCTCTATATTCGATAAAATATCTCAAAGCTATGGTAGCCAGAAAATGTTGCAAACCCAATTCTAGGCTGTATCAACTGATTTTGGTGACTTTTCTTTTTTTTTCCCCCCCTCCTCCTCCCTCGATAAGCTTTTACATAGCTCCTTTTAATTGCTGTTAGGTTTCTTAAAATGGAGCTTGGATTTTAAAACACTCTAATTAGCAGTGAGTTTATAGGTATAAGTGATGAGAACAGTTCACTTCTATACTGATGGCAAGACTGAGAAGTTTTTCCTCTAAGAGTAGCCTGTTCTTCTGTGTGTCTGGTAAAAAAGCATCATAGGTGTAGAAGTAGCTTTAGAGAGGTCATTTCTGTATCATCAACAAGAATCCAAGATGAACTTATGGCATTTTAAACATTTCTATGTGTGCACGTTTCTGAGCTTTTCAGCTGCACTTCTCTGCATCCACTGCAGGAAGCTGAAGTTCTTTATAAAAAATGTTTTATTAAAGCTTCCTTCTGCAGCATCTACACACCAGGTTTTGTCAGCAATGTTCTATACATTCTTTAGCTGTTCTTAGGAAGGTATAGCATGGCAGCCTAATACTTGTTGGCAGCATAACCATGAGATTCTTAATTGATGAAAGATGAGGGATTTTTCCTCTATATGCTCTTTTATTTGTACAGGTAACTTGCTTTTAACACAGCTCTTATGTGCTGTTATGAATGGCCTAGATTTAAATGAACTAAATTCTTGTGTAAGTAGAGTAGCTCTTGGAAGGTTGGTGCAGTGTAAAGTTAACTTCCAGCCAAGTTTTGAACCATTCTTTGGTGAACATTGTGTTGTCAAGCCTGTAAAATAATATTCTGTAGGAGGGGTGTCTGCAGCAGACAAAAATTTTGCCATTTCCTTTAAAATGTCCAGGAGGCAGAGAAAGGTGTGAAGTTCCTGACATTGCCACCAGTATTACACCTACAGCTCATGAGGTTTATGTATGATCCTCAGACTGATCAAAACATTAAGATAAATGATAGGTAAGTTGTGAGGGTATTTTTGTTGTTGTTGTTGTTGTGTGTTGGGGTGGTTTTGGTTGTGGTGGGGTTTTTTGTTGTGGTTTGTTTTTTGGTTGGTTGGTTTTTTTGGATGGGTGGTGTTTTGTTTTGTGGTTTTGGTAGATTTTGGACCTTTGAATGCATTTTACCGAGAATATTTTGCCAAAATCCTGGTTTTGCTTCAACTCCCAAGAGGAAGCTGTGTGCAGTCATGCACTGGGGAGGTCCCCAAGAGGTGCACTGATTGAATGTTAAAGGTCTGAATGACCAATTGAATACTTCAGTAGGCATCTGTAGCTGTTGTTTTGAATATGGAACACATGAATGCATCTTCTAACACTTTGTGGAATGTTCTTTGTGCCATGTGTGCAAAGTTGGTGCCTCCCGATAGGCTGCTACAGGTGTAAGTAGGATGAGTAATAGTCCTCCATCTATTTCCATGCCTACTCTCTGTAAAGAGGCTGGTAATTTCTCAAGGAGATACCTTGTTGATTATGAACTAAATCTCTAGGAGCTGAAAGACATTTCAAAATAACCTTCAAATCTGGTGGCACCTGTGCTAGAAAAGCTGTATTTGTCTGCTAGAAAATAGCAAGTTTTGAGCTTTTCCCTTGACACGGTGCATCCAAAATCACACTATTTCAGTTAAAGTTCTCTTACCCATGTGGCTGAGGACATACGTTTTCAGAGGTGCTTACAGAGATTATTTTTATTCCATAATAAACCAGTATAAACCCAGCCACTGGATGGAAATGTCATTGTAACAGTAACTTGTTCAATTCTTGTAACTTGCTTTAGGAGTAAGTACTGATGTCCTGCATAATAGCATGTTTCTGTCTGAACCAGAACTGTCTTATTTTCAAAACTAGGTTTGAGTTTCCTGAACAGTTGCCACTAGATGAGTTTTTGCAAAAAACAGATCCTAAAGATCCTGCGAATTACATTCTTCATGCAGTTCTAGTACACAGTGGAGATAACCATGGTGGACATTACGTTGTTTACTTGAATCCAAAGGGGGATGGCAAAGTGAGTATTGAAAGCACCGAAGCATATTTGTGTTTTGCAAATACATGCTTGCAGTTTTCATAAGGGGGAGTTTTTATTCCCTAACAGAGAGCGTGCAGGCACGCTCAGTTCTGTCATGCAGGGATTTGGCTTCTCCATGTAGTTCTTGGCTTGATACTTCATTTGGTGCCTATTGTAATGTATTTGGGAAACTTACTTTGTATTTACAGAAAGGAAACCCAGCAGCCCTCGTTTCTAGTTTTTGCTTTTTAGGGAGGAGCCTGCATTTGGAGGCATTAGAGAATCGCTTGTCTTCTTGACAGGAGCAGCAGCATCTTTGCTGTTTGCTTTTGGCAAAAGACTTTCAACTGAGGGAATCCTCTCAGTGGTGTGTGTGTGTGTGTTAAAGTTCTTCTGCAGTCAAATTGTATCCAGTATTTTTTTTAGTCTGCCTTTATGATGAAACGAATGTGAGTGTTTCAAATGTTTCTGTGACTCAGAAGTTCAATATCTTTGCATGTCCCACTGTTAAAGGCTTAGGTGACTTGATGGGATCAGACATTTATAGGTCAGGTGCCTCTTCCCTTGAGTTGACTGGTTTTGTGTGTACATGTCTCTTTATAGTAAAAGTAGAAGTCCCATTTGGCTGTGAAATTGTTATTTTCTTTCATTCTTCCTTGGCTTTATTGATTTAATTTATTTTTTTCTGTAAATTACTTTATACAGGTAATTATTAGATATCTTGTGCATCGCTGCTTTTATTCTATTTTTTTCAACAAATAAGGTCAATTTTCTGATTCATAAAGAAATGCTAACTGTTTGAGTAATAGTCAAGAGAAAGTTCTTTGATTAATTATTGGATTTTTGATACTCAGTTTAAAACCTTGAACTATTTCCATAAAGGTTAGGTATTTATGGCCCGCCTTATGCTGAGTGCAAATTATGCTGAACTAGTTTGTTTGGAGGTTTTTTATGTGCTTTCTTGGTTTTGGTGCCTTGTGTGTGTGTGTGTGTGTGTGTGCAGGTTGGTTTCTGTTGGTGGTGGTTGATTGGTTTTTGTTTGTTTTTTTAAAAAACCCTCATGCTGCCTGAAGAGCAATTCTAGTTACTTCAAAGAGCTGAAAGACGTGCCAGAAATAGGATTAATTTATCATTCAAGAACATGTTTTATGTGCAAAATCATATTTCTATAAATTTTTCTCTCTAGTGGTGTAAATTTGATGACGATGTTGTATCAAGATGTACAAAGGAAGAAGCGATTGAACACAACTACGGAGGTCACGATGATGACCTGTCTGTACGGCACTGTACGAACGCCTACATGTTGGTTTACATCAGGGAATCCAAATTAAGTACGTATCCTCTGTGTGTGTTCCAAATTAGATTGACATCCAGGGATTTAGGGCTGTAGTTCACTGCTGAATTATTGACAGCCTTTCTATACAAAGGGTTTTTCTTAGTTACAGTTGGAATTAGACTCCCTGGGATCAACCAGCCACCTTCTTACTTCTGAAAAGTAGGTGTTAACCTCGTGACCTCTTGGAGACACACAATCTTGCCTTACTGTGCTAAGGCAGAGGGCTTCAGCCTTGATTGTTTGCTAAGGTGGAAAAAGTGAACTAACTTCAGTGATGGAAACTAAATCTGGTTAATAATGAACATGTAGATAGGTACATATGCATACGCACAAAAAATGGACTGGTGGTAAATATTTCTTGAATGCTGAAATGAATATTTAGTTTAGAAGTCTATGATATATATTTCATGGAAGTAGTGCATTTTGGCTTGGGATTGAAAATGCTTATTTTGCCAAAAAATGATGATACGAGACTATGTTTTTAATTAAAAGATGAAAAAAAGATGGTTTTGACTTCAAATGGGGGGAAAGCCAAGTGTGTATGAAGGAAACTCTGATGTAAATCTTAAAATGACATTATAAAACCTGCTTTGTAGGTGAAGTTTTGCAGCCTGTCACAGACCATGATATTCCTCAGCAACTTGTAGAAAGGCTACAGGAAGAGAAAAGGATAGAAGCTCAGAAGAGGAAGGAGAGGCAGGAAGCTCACCTCTATATGCAAGTGCAGGTAGGCTTTTGTTCAAGTTGCAACTCCCACACCATTAAGTTCATAATGTTGAGCCACCCAAGACAAACCCTGATTGGATTTGATTTGATTTTTCTCAATTTGTGTTTTAAGCAAAATTATGATTTTAAGTATATTTAGATATAGAATAAATCCTAATGAACCAAACAGTACTATGTGTTACAGACATCTCTGTTTTCTCCACGAGTTATGTGCTTGCAAGTAAAAATAGTAAGTTCAGGTGATAGGAAAAGGACCAGTTTATTTTAAATGGCTGCCCTGCCACTGCACTTTATCTCCTTCAGGAATTACTAAATTCTAAAATTAGAATTTATCTAGCCATAGGCTGCAAGCCTGTACTACTGCCAAACTGAGCTCCTCGAGTAGAAGAAGGAGAGAGTGCTTATATTTGCAATTATCTTTTTTGGAAAAGCCAGATGGACTAGATAGTTCTGAATTGCCTCAAGGAACCCTGTTTATGGCCTTTTCCTGAGCCCATCTGGCACAAGAAAACAGAACCCATTTTCCATTTGCCTCTCTGCTTCCTTGCATCTTCTTTCTGGTGCTCTGAAGTGGAGGTGAAGTTTAGCTTGTTCTATTAGAGCTGTTTTCAGTGGAGAGACTGGTAGTGTTACACTGTTGCCTTTCTGTTAACAAAGAATGTATGGGAGCTGTAGGAAACATTTTAGGCCAGACTCTTTGCATTGCACCAGTAAAATCATTATGTAGCCTTTTCTAAAGTGCCAGGATTGTTAGAGCACGTTTGCAGGATTGGTATCTGAGTGCAACTGGTTTTTGATTGTTTGGGATTTGTAAGTATTAGTGTATTTTAATTACTTATATTAATCTGACTATCAATGACAATGTTTACATTTCACTATAATCTGTAGACTTGCATATTTTCTTCCTGAGAACGTGGATAGTGTTAGCAGTGTGCCACTACCCAGAGAGCCAGTGACACTGCATAGTAAAAGCATCATGAGAAGAGGCAGCACTGTGCAGCTGGGTTAGCATGAGTGGTAACCTTTGAATGTAATTTTTCAGATAGTGGCAGAGGATCAGTTCTGTGGTCACCAAGGCAATGATATGTATGATGAAGAAAAAGTGAAATACACCGTTTTCAAAGTATTAAAAAACTCCACACTTACAGAATTTGTTCAAAATCTCTCTCAAACAATGGTAAGTGTTGTGTAGATGAATATCTGTATGGGTTTATTTTATTACATTATGGTTGCTTCATAGTCTTTACTATCTCCAGGTATTGGCAGTGGTCATAATTTGGATGTTTTAAAATAGAAGATCTGTGTGGGTATAATAAAAGTATTTTGGCCTTTCTTTTTTTTTTTCTTGTTTCCTGTCACAATTTTTATTTTAGGGATTTCCCCAGGATCAAATCAGATTATGGCCAATGCAAGCTAGAAGTAATGGAACAAAAAGACCTGCAATGTTAGATAATGAAGCAGATGGCAATAAAACGGTAAATATTCATTGATAGAGGACATTATTTCTGTACATCACCCCTGATTTTTAGTTCTGTTCAAGAATCTGTACTTTGGGACATCAGATTTTTCAGGGGTTTAATTTAACCTCTGTCTGGTAAAGTTTGGTACTTGAGAAGACAAGATTTAGCAGACTGGTTGGGATAGGTGTGAGAAGCCTAGCGCATGGATTTTTTCCATGTAACAAAGCATTATCATGATTTTTATGTTAGATTTATGTTAGAAATGTCTTTTTTGAGTCCTCTGTTATTTGGGCAAAACCTCTGGATTTAAGGAAATATGTGGTTTAAATGTAAAACATTGCATCTAAATACTCCAGGAAACAGTGATTCGGTTTCACGGTCCTGTTACTTCTCAAGTCAAGTAGTTTTCTTGCCATAATAAAGATAGCTGTAGATATATTTTTCAAAATTAAAAAGAAACAGATCCATTTAAAATAAAACCTGTAATTTGTGCTTACTTAAAACATTTTGGTGTTTTTATCTGTCATGGTTTCTCTTAATAAACTTCCTGTCATGAACACAACAAATAAGTTCTCCACTCAGAGAATGTCATAAAGTTCTTGTAGCTGATGAAATGCAGCTATCAGGTTATATTATATTCTCCAGACACTTTTTTATTTTCCTTCCTGTCTTTCTACATAGATGATTGAGCTCAGTGACAATGAAAATCCATGGACAATATTTTTGGAAACAGTAGATCCAGAGATGGCTGCTACTGGAGCAACATTACCCAAGTTTGATAAAGATCGTAAGCATATATGCTAAAACTTCAGTAAATGCAAAATACTTTTATTTTGGGTATACAGCAGAAAACATTGTGTGCTCCCTTTTTTTTTTTCTTTCAATCATGAAATTGATGTACCTATCAAACTGCAGTGCTGAAATTAGTTTCTCATGCAGTTTTTCCCTTGTTTCTTTTTAAGTGTAAGACATGATTCCCATGTTCTTAGAATCACTGAATAAATTTGTATATATAAAATCTGCTTTATAAAAATTCAGAATTTAAGAATATTATAAAGGCATTAATCAAATTAATAAGTCAAACACAAATCTTTGTTACCTTTAAAAAAAAAATAGCTATGTGATTTCCCCCCCCGACATACTCAAATACAACTTTATGTAAAATGAAATCTTGTTTCTTAATTTGTAGATGATGTAATGTTGTTTCTGAAGATGTATGATCCGAAGACTCGGAGCTTGAATTATTGTGGACATATCTACACACCTATATCCTGTAAAATACGTGAGTGTTAAAATTTAATTTCCCTTGTGTCAGTCTCTGCAAGGCTGGGTGTCTTGCCTTAATACACCATTGGCTGTCAGTTAATTTTTTTGTTAGAGGTTTGGTGTATTCACCAGGTGTTCCTGAGCATAAATGTCTGTTTCAGACTTGCTCTAAAGCCCTGTGATTTTATATTCCTCTCCAGTTTGGTTTTGTCCTTCTATTTCAAGTCCTGTGTTTGTTTGTTGTTGGTTTGGGGTGGTTTTTTGGTGTTTTTGTTTGTTGTTGTTTAGTATTACCTTTATTTTTTTTATTTTTTTTATTTTTGTTGTTTGGTTGTTGGGGGCTGGGGGTGGATGTACTTCTGCAATAGCTTTTAAAATAACTCTTGCACATCTTTTACTACTGTAGCCTGAGAGCAGTTGTTCAGAGTGAATTGGACGTGAGCCTTGCTTTTCATATGAGTCCATTTAAAGAACGCAGCAAATGCCCATTGAGTAAAAATGCTTTGATTTGTCATTTTGAATGTCTCATTTTGTTATCTCGTACATGCTTTCAAATTTTGTATTTTAGTTGTCTTAGTTTTGTGTTTGGTTGTTGGTTTTGTTTTGTTTTGGTTTTAAATTAATGTTTTTCTCTGGGGAAGGAACAGTGTTTTTCATCTCCTTGATCTTGGAGGGCCTTGCACATGGTGGTGGTGTTCAGATCGAGTGAAAGGAAAACTTAAAGTCTGTCTCTGGGTTGAATGTGAATAAGGGAAGCTTTAACCTGGAAGGCTCCCTTAGGTGTTCTAAAACTATTTATCCAGGGCAGAAAAATAGGTTCTCTCCTTTTTGCAGGAGATCTCACTAGGAGTTAAAGTGCCAAGCATTTCACATTCCTTTCCTTTTCCAATAGGTGACTTGCTTCCAGTTATGTGTGAGAGAGCAGGATTTCCACAAGAAACTAACCTTATCCTCTATGAGGTTTGGATTGATAGACTTTTTGTAACATTTTTGTCTTTTATATGCTATAGCTAGAGAAATAGAATCTGTATTGGTTAAAAGGTTGCTCATAGCAGTAGTAATTTATAAATCATAAGCACTCTATAACCTCTGATTTTGTAGTCTACAATGCTTCAAGAAAACAGCAGCAGAAAACTAACTTCAAAATAGATTTAAAATTAAACAACTAGAAATGTGAAGCTTTAAGACAAACAAAAAAAATCTCTACATGAAGTCCTACACGAGCAGCTTTGCTGTGCTAAATCTGTGCATGTCCTGAGTCCCTCTGTTAGAGGAGCTAACTGCTGCTAATGTTATTGGCCGTTGTATTTTCAGTGCCCACTTTAAACAGAGTGGAGAAAATACTGCATTTTCTCCTTTCTTCCCTAAGTTGGAATTCAGCAAACAACCTACTTAGCCTGCTAACGTGTTCTGCCCAAATATAGAAATAATACATCTTTATAAATGCTGTATTTATTGAGTGCTGAGGATGCAGATCTTGCCAAGGCAATGTCCTTGCCACAGTAAGAACAAGGAATTGGGTTTTTTATTGTGATTTTTTTTTTTCTTCCTTTTTTTTCTTTTTTTTCCCTTCTCTTAGCAGTCATGCTGCTCACTCTCTGGTTGTTCTAGGGGACCATGCATACTTCCCTTTCTTTTTTTCTGGGGGGTGGGGGAAGAGACACTAGTGAATTGCTGTCCAAAAGTTTTGCACTATTAAAATCGGTGACCATAATCACTATTCTCCAAGATACTGGAATCTCTGAATTAATTTCTGAATTTTGGAAAATTTTCAGTGCTAACAAGACAGTGCTGAATGATAAAATACTTCTGAAAATTAAAATACCTTGATTGAGGCTCCAAAGGCAAAAATGAGCAGTCGGCTTTATCAGTAACAATTAGATGTATCTGGACCTTAGTTAGGATTATGTTTAATTCACATGTAGATATCTATCCATTTGTTTCAGTTGAAGACAGATATAAGTTACCTTATCTGATGACTTCACTATTGTGACCTTTATGTGTGTCTTCCATTTATTCTGTGATCAACAATTTTTGTTCTTTATTGCAGGAAGTTAAACCCAATTTAACAGAAAGGATTCAAGACTATGATGTATCTCTTGATAAAGCTCTTGATGAACTCATGGATGGTGACATCATAGTGTTTCAGAAGTATGTATTTTAAGGGACCAGTTTACTGCAATTAAATCACCTGGTTCACTTTGAAAGCAGAACTTCCTTTAATTTAGGATTAAAGAGCAAAGTATAATTCTCCAACAGTGGATATGCTCTCAGCAGTTCTCACTTTTATTCAAAGAGGAAAGGAAAAAATACTGGTAGTATTTTAGCTGTCACATGCCACATTATTTAAGGAAAAGAAGGTTTCATCCTAGTTTAGAAAACTAATAACCTAAAAAAGGTCTTAATATCACTAAAGGCTGTGGTTCAGCAATGCTTCCGAGTGCTGCAGCTTTTTACTCAGAGCCACTGTAACTTACATCCTGGAGAGCCTACCAGCATTTCAGATCTCGGGGCTCAGCACCACTACCACTGTACAGTGTTCTTGTGTGGAGCTCCTTTCAGCCTGCCATTAAACTGCTTTCCCTATATATATTTTTTTATTATTATTATTATTTCCCCCACCTTTTACTCATGTTTACAGTAAGTTCCTTATTGTCTGCAGTGATGAGATGCTCCCAGTTTGCCCGAGTACATGCAACTCGGGTGTACTGGTGCTTCACATGGAGTTTTCTCCAAGGCAAAAGGAGAACTGCCTCTTGTATCCATTAAAGGGATCTTTCATAAGCTTGGCAGGGCTATAAACAGCATTTCTATGCTCTCACTCCTGATGGTCACACCCAACTGTGTTGCTCTGTTTCTCTCCATGGGCTGACAGTGGGTGGAAGCCAGCTAGTCTATCTTCAGCACTCTTACCCCAGATTATGTGAGATGAATGTATTTCTCATGTCATGCCTTGGAACTCGCATTCCCTGTTGACCCCAGTTGGTGTTATGCACCTTTGGCTGGCTGCTGACTCCTGGGTAAGTGCACAGCTTGTACCCTGGTGCTGTTTCTCCACTGAGAAGATAGGGGTACCAGTCAGTAGTGACCCAAACCAGCGTCAGTTCTGACTGTTCTGCTTTTGTGGCTCAAGGAGTGCTATTGTACATCTGGCCTCTGCACAAAGCAGTTAAACCAGGAGTACATGGAAAGCTGTGGCGAGCTGATACAGACCTGTAGCCCTGTGCCAGGGTGGGAGGGAGGGACGACCACTGCAAGTGCTGCTGTGGCACGACTGGATTCAGAGCATTGCCAGACTGCTTAAGGAGCAACCACAGCGTGCAAGGGCATTTGCCTTTGCACTCAGGGGGATGGGTCACTACTGACTGTATCAATTCTACCGTGTACAAGTGGTGGCTCTAAAAAGGCTTCTGAACTTTATTTCTGTCTCTCTCAACTGTTACTGACTTACTGTAGAACATATTAAAAGCCCAGCTGCTTATATGTGTAATGGTGTGGTATGTAATGGTATTATCATTTGTTTGCTTTTGTAGGGATGACCCAGAAAATGACAACAGTGAGCTACCAACAGCTAAAGAATACTTCCGAGACCTCTACCATCGCGTGGATGTCATTTTCTGTGATAAAACCATCCCCAATGATCCAGGCTTTGTTGTTACTTTATCCAATAGGATGAATTACTTTCAGGCATGTGTCCTATTTGTTTCTTTGCTTTTGTTTCCTTGTTCTGAAATTAACTTTTGCAGTAGTTCACAGATGCATTATACATACTTTTAGAAGAGAGTGCCTCTGTTCTTGTGCACAGTTAGCATTGTGCTAATGAAAACATTTAAGGAAGCCACTAATGCTTGTGAGAAGAAGTACTCCAAAGACTACCCCAGTTTTATTAATAAAGAGTTGTTTGACAATAAGATTCTTTATTCATCTGCTGTTCTCTCTCAGAGAAGAGATATTCTAATGAAATTAAGCATTTGCTTTTTAAGCAACATGTAAAATTCACTCAACTATTAGAAGGAAAATACCTTGATTGTCTAGTGATACCTATTTTTTGCTTGGAATATCACCACCAGTACTAATTTTGCAGACCAAACTGTATTGTTTTCTTCACACAATGCTGTTTAATACTCTGTGGCACTAAGAGATGAAACCTGTGGTGTTTATAAAGGGGGACTGGGGGTGTTAATAAGAGGAAAACAAGCAACGAAACTTTAAAAGCAAAGAGCATGAGTAGATTTGTCTCCTGCAATTGCTTTTGTCAGTGTAAAAAAACCCCAAAAAACCAAACAAAAAACACCACCACCAAAACAAAAACAAAACCAAACAAATAAAAAAAAAAACCCCACCACACTTAAAGCCTGACAGTTTATTTTCTGTCCTCAAAGGCAGGAACTTTGAGCACCTGCATTCACAAGGGAAGTTAGGGATGACTTGTGCTATCCTCTTCTCATTGTCTGCTTTTCAGCAACTCACTTGCTCTTATTTCATGTGAATTTTAAGTTCTCTATAGCTTTTGGGTTTGTTTTGTAAGGATAAAATAGAGCATCCCCATGCTTTTTGTGAGGCAGTGACATGGATTATACTGATGGGAATAATGTGGAGATATTACCCAGCAAGCTGGCTTCCTCGGAGTGAATTAAAGAACAGTGGGAATTTTCAAAGAATAAATCTTTCTTATTTCCCCAATGATACTAGAATTTAAAAACAATAAAAACAAACAAAACCAAAAGAGGAGTAGGGCTCTTGTGGATTTTGTGTGGCCTTTTGGTGACAGTGATTTATGGTAATAAAAAAGACAGTCTCCTCATTTATTTTTTTTTACCCTAGTATATCTTATTCTGTGTTGACTGTTCAGAAGCTAAAGATACAAGTTTATTTTGCCTTGGGAAATTAGGCATAGTGGATCTCTCAGCATTTCAGTAGCGTAATGTTCTTGACATGCAATGAATGACTGTATGATTGTAGAGCAATGTCATAACTGTCAGAAATAATTCAGAACTTACAAAAAATTCATTTGCAGGTTGCAAAGACAGTTGCGCAAAGACTTAATACGGATCCAATGCTATTACAATTTTTCAAGTCCCAAGGGTAAGATGAATTTCCTTAGTGTTTTCTGTCTAAACTCCTCTTTAAAGTACTCAGCACAGATGGATAAGTAGCAGCTACTTTGTAGCTTTTTCCAGGTTGTTAACTAATTCCTTACCAGTAAGATGTTGGCACTGTGGCATGCACAGGATGTTGCATGGACAGTTTTTAAGTATTGCAGTGGCTGGCTCTAGAGCCTCGAAGAATTGTGCATTTTAGAAGAGTTCTGGCAAGTGTCGTTGAAAAAAGATGCACTTTGAAGGATCATTCTTGAAATTTCTAAAATCACGGGACAAACAAATTAAGCTAATCCAACTGCTGTTTAAGTGCACGCAGATTTCTGGAATGGAGGAGAGCAGAAACAAGTGCACATAAAAGCAGATTTTTTGCTGATTTTTACAGGTTTAAAGGCAGGATTTACTTAACTGATGTTTCCCCCCCCTCCCCCTAAGTATGCAAATGAGGTTTTATGAAGATGATGAACTAACAAGTTCACAGATGCTAAAAGGGACGTTTGTGGTAAAAGTGGTGTTCTCAGGCAGAGCTATGTAAAACTGAATTTGAATCTGTGTAGAAGTGTAGCAGAAAATGGCATAACAGTAGTTACATGTATATGCTGAAAATCCCATCCTTTATGTTTTTCTGTATTGATGTAAATGTAGATTGCTCTGTATTAACCTGTAGGTATCTCCCCTCATCATCAATGAGACTAATCAATGAGCTAATTTCAGTAGCTCGTTATAGTTTACATGGCTGTGGTCACTCTGGAATTTGCTGTGTCATAGAAATCCACAAATTAGCCTTTCACAATCTAAGGCATGTGCTGCTATAGTAGTTTCAGAGGAATGTAGGTTTGCCACCCTGCAGCATTAATTAAAGGTGAGGTTGTAAACATCCAAGAGAGTTGACAGGCACAGTGAATGGTGTTTCTGTTCCTATATGCTCACTGGTTTTTCCAAGTCACTAAAGCACTGAATGGAATTCTGCTTAGGCTGTGCTAGCAGATATGTGAAACTGGAAGACAGGAATAAAAAAGTACTTGGTACTTCAATTTACTGATCAGTGATGGAATGTAAAGGCATAGTTACGGTTTTTCTTCCTTCTGTAGTTATAGGGATGGCCCTGGTAATCCTCTTAGACATAATTATGAAGGTACTTTAAGAGATCTTCTGCAGTTCTTCAAGCCTAGGCAACCTAAGAAACTTTACTATCAACAGGTAAGAGTCTTCTGCGTTTATTGTTGCAAATGAAAAAGAAATAAATTCTGCCCTATCCAAAGTATACCTAAAGTGTTTTTTCTTTTCTTCCTTAAGCTCAAAATGAAAATAACTGATTTTGAAAACAGAAGAAGTTTTAAATGCATATGGCTAAATAGCCAATTTAGGGAAGAGGTGAGTGAGGGGCTGGCTGTTACACACTTGGTTTCATTTCTCTGTCAAAGCTGGTACAGCTGTGATTATGGTTCACTCGTCGTTACACCTGAATAACACAAGATTACAACAAAGTTCTACCTTATGTAAAAAAAACCCCAAGGAAACAAACCCCCCCAAGCAAACAAACAAAAAAGTAGTGTCCGTTCTTAACAAAAAGCTTGAAGATAACATAGATGTTCACTTCAGTAATTGTTATCTTTTGAAGAAGACTTTTTGAAGAGCAGGATACCATGTATTCTGTGCTCTAATATGGTTGTGGACATTTTCAGATGTACTAATGGTTTTCCCTTTTCAAATTCCCTAGGAAATAACAGTATATCCAGATAAGCACGGCTGTGTGCGGGACCTGTTAGAAGAATGTAAAAAAGTTGTAGAACTCTCTGAAAAAGGTTCAGGGAAATTAAGGTAAAGCTTGAAGATTGTGATTTCTTTTATATGATGATGTGGATTTTATGCACAGAAGTATCCATAGAATTTAAAATACTGTGGAAACTGTTATTATCAAATGAAGTCTGATAATGTGTTAAAAAGCTTTCAGATTCACACTGAGTTCTTATGAACCAAATTAGAAATTTTATACAATTATTTTGTATTTCATAAAGTTACATCCTTGAGTTGCATAAGTTATATCAACTGCATTTGTTAATTCACAGTGTAATAATTGTTTCCAATTCAACTGTTCCACGCCGTTCATTTCTCAGTAGTTAAAAGGGAGGTCATTTAAAGAGAGTTTAAAGAATATTCTAAATTAAAAACCTTTGTCTTATAACTGCACATTTGTGGCTTTTTCCCCCCCCCCCCATGATACAGAAGTACTAGAACCCCTTGGAACTATACAGGTTAATTGTTACTAAAGACTGAATTTAAAGTTTTATAAATAAAATCTTCCATTAATAGCATCTCTTTACATCCTGATTACATAATCTGTCTCAAGGTTTTAAAAGAGACAAGTTATATTGTGGGGTTTTTGG